>JADLZL010001804.1:0-34584 GCA_015844335.1 Chrysopogon serrulatus
TGATAATGTTGTTCCACCGTGGATCAATTTCGTGATAATTATGCACTATAATCCCTCCTTTTCAGCTTTTCTGAAAATCACCCTAGAAAATACAGAATATGCAAAACTCGTGGAATTTGTCAGATAAAGCCCTAGACTAGTGTGTTTTCTTGTTTTCCTTTAGATAAAAAGCCCTAGTAAAAGTTGACGCTAAGGAGTGTCAACAATGTTGAAGGTACTTATTTTAAAAATAAACCCTAAAATATCTACACAATATAATAGTTAGTTTCTAATGAACAAAAACACACATTCTTCCTTTGCGTTAACAAAAAATTAGACAATGCACTGCCTTCTCTTTGTGCACCTAAAATTGTCCAGGTACAAATTTCTGTGTTTTCCCTTCCAAAACCAGCACAATTATGTGATTCCCATCTAAGATTGTCCATCTCCTATTGAATCACAATTAAGATAATTAATAGATCTCATCTTTCTCTTAATGACTAAGAATTAATAGAGCACTATCATTTGCATAGGACTTTCTTTTCTTCTAGCCAAGCACCTTTGTTGTAAGTACATGCTCTAATTTTTAACAAGTCTAGACGTATGAAACACATATGAGCATATCATTTAAGAACTAAACCAAGTAAAAAAGAGAAGATAAATCCAGACTAAAAATCAACTAGATTAACATTCTATTGGACAGAGGCAGAGTCTAGCAAGAGTTAGAGGCACGATCACCCATTACTCTGTAGTAGGGCTACACATGATATAGCTCGGTGGTGCATCTGAGATCTAGAAATACTAATAATGAGAAGTATCCCTTTATAGGTAACCAAGACCACACTTCTCTAAAAGTCAAGAAACTTCCTTATAAAGGGGAACAAAAGGTCAACAATTGTTTTAGGTCTCTCTTGTGTCTTCTTTTGGTCCATCTACTAGTTCAAGTGTATCTCTAAGGCATAACATTACCTAAGTTATGGTTGACGACCTGCATCAAAGTAAGCTCACCATAACTTTAGAAGGGCTTTTCCTTGAGATACACAACCATTGTAATGGTAGCTAAAGCAATTAATGTGGCAACACTAACTAGCTTGATCATGGTTATGTTGGATATATTAATTTGATGGGGAGGTCAATGCCTCTTGTAACCTATTTGTTCTACTTTCTAAGAAATATTCCTAGCTTCAAGAGCATGCGGATCTTGGATACCTACTAACTCAGACACACCACCGAGATATATCATGTACAACTGTGCCACTGAACAATGGATGATTATACCTATTTCAGACTAAACTTTTGCCTCTGCACCTACAAAAGGCCCATCTATTTCATTTCCAATCTAGCTATCTCTTTCCACTTCAACTTGGTCTGATTCTACAATGATTTCCACTTAACGCTATACCCTCATGATTGCCACCATAATAGGCCACCACGGAGCAGAGAAATGTTAGGTATCATGCCCCATAGATCTCTCCTCAGTTGATAGTGGCTTGGGCACCCCAATTAGCAGCAATTGTCTTGCTACTAGTGATGGTGCCCAAGGAAAGCTTCACTTTCTAGTCGTTGTTGTTCTTGGGCACCTTTTCTCCATTGCCAACCTCCTCACCACCATTGCATGCCCTACTACCATTGAGATTTAGATCTTACCAAATGGGGAGAATTACCAAATATGGCCACCATTATGGTCTAGATATCTCAATGTTAGGCCTACATCTTTTATATGCACTTCTACATCTAGCCATTGTAGAGAAGAGGAATGCCAAATCTAGCACCACATCAAGAGAAGATGAATTTCCCCACCCCTTCCCCCTAGATTACCAAGGACTCACTTTCCATTGGAAATGTTCTCCAAACATCAAATGTCCTCACCAGACTCACATGTTCTCACTACTACCAAAAAGATCTAGCACTAACAAATGCAAAATATACCTATTATGAATGGGAGGACTATGAGATCTAGCCATGGTTGTTAGCCTTCTTGTAGCCTCAAGCGTAAAATCTTGTGTGTGCATAAGATCTGTTCATGGTTAAGAGCTTGAATACTACAAATGGGATTGTTTGGTTCATGAATTGCCTTACAGTGCTCATCTAGGCTTGTTGATCAAGCCCAATGAGTTAGAAATTAAGAGCCTAGAAGAGCTACATGGGCCAAGAAACATTTCTTAATTATTGATCCAAATAAGACCATGGTGTAACCCCATAGTCTTCTCTAGTAACCACACAAATGCAACATGTTTCTTTGCTGCCCCATATATAGTTGGTGATCAGTCCTCTTCATGTCATTAGTCTGCACACAACCAAGGATAGATGTGCATGCACTAGATCTAGATTTGGTGACAGTAAAGATTGTTAGAATTAACTAAAATTGTTGGCATTCTAATATTTTAAAGCATACTTTAATGTGCGCATGACAACCACATTTGGCCATGGTAAAGAGGACGCCTCTATCTGGTGGTGCTTTATTTTTTTATGCCTTGGACCGCTCACTCAATAATTGACCCCCTTCTAAATGATAGTGACATGTTAAGGGACTCCTTCTCCTTGTTGTTTCGAGATTATTCTCCATCTATCAACTTCCTCACTCCCTTGAGCGTTAGATATATCCATAGGGAAGGAGAGGAGTGCAAGATTTGTCCATGGTTAGAATATTCCTAAGCCTCCTAGTGAATTTCATTGAGCCTGGATTCATAAACTTTTTTTCGTGCGGTGAGTGAAAAGAGGGAAACAAATAAAGAAATAATTAATGGGTGAGAACAATGTATATGGAATGTGCGGGGACTAACCTCTGCTTTCTCTTCATTCTCCTGAACTTTTCTAACTTGAAGAAATGGATCCCCATGTTAAAATGGACTGGGGGGTTCCAAGATGTTCCCCAAGGCTTGAGTTGCCCGAATCTGCGATCATGACAATGTATAAATGAATTTTTATTGTGCTTCCCTTGGGGGTCTTAGATAGAGCTGTGGAGGACACTACTACATTTATTCTTTTGCAGGCGATCAGAAAGGCTTGAGTTAAAGGTTTTTACCGGAGACAATCAAAAAGTATTATTCGAGGCAAGTGAGTTACAATGCCATCCCGTGTTAATAAAAAAACATAAAAAATCTTCTAGAGCTATCATTTATAGGTTCCTCCACACATGACACCTGCCACCCTCCATGCTCCTGTCACAGTGTCTCCTAGATCTGCCTCTGCTCTGCTAGATCTGCCCTCCAAACCTATGGATCTACAAAAAGGGAGAGGGAAGAGTGAGGGAGATGGAGAGAGAAGGATATGTATTTGGACCACTAGATGGAGCCCGCCGCAAGCGCAAGCTATGCCCTTGCTCCTTGCTCTTGTGGCTGAGGGTGCCGAGGCCCTCTTCATCGCTTAGATCTGCCTCTGCTCTAGAGTCCCATCGCAGGATCTACCCTCTAAACCGCGGATCTACAAAAGGTGAGAGGGATCCGGAAGAGTGAGGGACATGGAGAGAGAGGGGGAGAAGGATTTGTACCCGCGTCGACGAATGGAGCCCTCCGTTGTACCCCTGCTCTTTGCGCGTGCTGTTGAGAGCCTGGGCCCGTGTGACACCACGGCCACTGTGTCGCTCACCACCGCGCAGCCCTGCACCACCACAGCCACCGCACGCCCTGCATGACATGGTCCCATGCCACTGCCGCACCAGTGTTGAGGGAGAGGGAGAGGGAGAGCGACGTGACGAGAGAGTAGAGAGAGGGAGCGCCGGAGGGAGGGAGGGAACATCGCCTAGAGAGAGTGCCAGGAGCGGAGAGTGCGGCGGCTGAGAGGTGGAGAAGTGGAGAGAGAGATGGAAAAGTTGGGAGAGTGGGTTGCCTTTTATAATTAGGGTTCGAAGTGGGCCATTAATGGGCCTCAGGCCTTTTAACTGTCTGCCTTCGAAAATGGACGCCATTTTTAGAGGCGTAATTGATTTTAGGAGACGTAGACGCCTCCGTAAATCGATTTTATGACACAGATAATTATGACTGCTCAGGTAAACGAAAACACCCGCCTCCAAAAATCCTCAGGTATTTTATGAGGCGTTTTGATTTTGTGTCTGCCTCGATTAATAGGATGAGTAATTTGTTTAGGAGAGTTGAGGGAATAGAAGAGATAGGATTAGGGAGGGCAGCAATTCTAATTCTAATATCTAGAGTGATGACTCATCGGGGTTGAGGAGGACAAGGAGAGTCGATGATAGGAGGCTAAGGTGGAGCAGTCAAGTGGAGGAGCCAAGGGTGAGAGCGAGACAAAGGCGATTGGGTGGGAAATGGATTAAGATTAGCTAGGGTGAATGCATAGGGACATAGGGGAGAGGGTTATATATATCTCTTGGGTCTGCCATTAATCAGTGGACCGGGCTATGCCACTCACCACTCAGTGTGCATGGGAGTAGGCCTGACACAACACTAGCCATCGAACTAGGCCGGACTGGTGTGCTGGGCCAAAAAGGTAGTATGTCTCTTTGTTGCTATGTAGATGCGGCAGGCTGCATGGTTCTTTCGCCCAGCAAGGCATACTACTGCTAGTGGTGGAACCAGCACTCTTCATATCATAAATAGGTGAAAGAAAATTATTTTTTGATGTATCATTGAATTTTTGATAAAAAAATTGGATTTCTATTGAGTTTTTTATGAAAAATTGAATTTTTATTGAATTTTCGATGAAAATTTTATTTTCTTTCCATAGTATAAAAAATCATTGTTTTTTTTTTGGGTGGTAGCTACATCTCCTAGATGTTCCGCTGCCTTTGCCTGGCCCATGAACTCGTGGCATATCTCCGGCAATGGCTGCCTTCACCATGTATGCAAAGTTGTACGTGCGGCCAAACGGCACCCAACTGAGCTCATCGCGCTGCCGCGTCGCCGATAGGACGGCGGTGAGCTTGGCCGCGAACAACGGGGAGCTCACGCCCCGTCCATCCTCACGCACCGCGGAGCACGGCCTTCAGAGGCCCATACACGACTCCATTTATATGGTGGAGATGCTCGCAGAGACATGGCACGATTTCATGGCGCAGGCAATGGCTGGCTCTCCTCTTCAGTCGATTGTTCGACGACATGTACATGGCCGGAGCATTGCGGGCGAGTGGAGCAGTGCGGCAGCTTGAGGCGTGTGATCACGAGAGACTTGAAAATATTAATGATGGAATACCCAGCGAGCAACAAATCACAAGGAATTATTATTGTTGCATGCAGATTGCAGGGTGATGATATGCATGAAACAATGGGCATGTATGTCGTGAATTATTACTTGGGATAGTTTTGAGAAAAGTAACATGCATCTTGTCAGTCGGCATCCGTGATGTGAAAAATGCATGCCGACAGCATTTCTAATGCATGCCTAGCTAATAATACCAGCGGTTCATGCTAAGGACGTGGAACTTGCTCTGTCCATTTATATATAGGTCATCTCAGATTGAAATCCATATATTACCAAGTGTACGTGGTGAGGCAGATATAGTATCATTTTAGCAAATTAATTTTCATGCTGTTATATTACTGAATTTGAGAAATTAGAGGAAAACAAGAAAATGGTTCAATGATGCAATATCCATATTCTTGATGGTTAAATAATAAGATTGCATTTAGCATATAAATATGTCGGAAGAGTCATACTGCATGTTGCATCTACACCACAATGAAGCTAAGCATTCATGAATATCTCATCAATAGAGCCGGCATTGTTGGAGGAGGATATATACGTCCGTTGAATGAGGATATACATGGCCTGTGTATCAGAGTTTATTACGTGCTCCAATTAATTTATATTATCTTAGAGTAAAATTTCAGATGTATAATCTTAGAGTCAAATTTCAGATGTGGTTTGGTACTAGTTTGAACCCCTATGCGTTCTTGTAAGCTGGCTACCCTATGTTTGGATTTTGGGCTTTGTTAATCTTTAAATATAGCTGGATCATTAAGCTCTTTAAATATAGCTGGATGAATGTCTTTGACCTAATTTTTTTTTTTTTTTCAATATACTGCAGTTGAGTTTGTACATAGAAGATCTCTCAAATTTAAGAAAGTTATAAAATCTAATAATAAAAATATTAAACTAACAAAATATAAGGGAGTGGAAATGAAGATTTATAGACAGGCAAAGTAGATATTACTCCTCGCCTTAAACCACAACATATTTGTGGTGGCTACGAGAAGCACTACGCAAGAGTAGCGGCGGGCGAGCTTGGTTGGATTTAGGATCAGGTCGTGGTGGTTGTGTAAGGGAACTGTCGGAGCCTGAGTGGCAAGGCGGCGGGGGTGAGTGTCAGGTTAAGAGAACAAATTTCATGAAATTACGAATTTTTTAACCGGTCAAACGAGTGAATCCCGTTCCAAATTTATTTGAATTGTCCGAAATTCGTCCAATTCGGTAGGCACCGAATAGGTTTAGCTTTTCAATCCAATAACCTTGCCATAGATTTACTACTTATAGATAGATCCGAAATTGAACACTAACACAATCTTACAAAAAAAAAAATGCCAGATTAAAAGAGTGTGATACAGCAGACATGTACGCCCAGCGAGCTTCAAAATTCCTAATGTCAATGTCACCAGTCACCACTGTAGGCCATCGATGAGACCTTAGAGCAGTCAAGAACGTGCCTCCTCATCACCGTGTAGACGAGGCACGCCGTATGGCTCTTCCGAGCGGCAAGGTACGGCAACCCCGGGAAGTTCCGGCGCACGCCAAGGCAAGCCGCCACCCTCTTCAGGCCGCCGCCGGACAGGTCTCCGCCCGCTCGCAGTGCTCCGCCATGTACTTGGCGTCGAAGACCCGTCCGCTGCCAAGGAGCGTCTTCGCCTGCGCCATAAACCCGTGCCCCGTCTCCGGCAGCGGCTGCCCCCTGACAGCATCTTCACCACGTACGCGAAGTCGTGCGCGTCGCTGAACGCCGCCCACGTGAGCTCGTCGCGGTTCGGCGTCGCGGACAGGACGGCGGCGAGCTTGGCCGCGAACGCCGCGGAGCTGATGCCGTTGTTGCGCGCGTCGTCGAAGTCGACGCCCTGTGACCGCAGAAACGCGACGGAGTCCGGGGCGTGGCTGTCGTGGCGGGCGTCGAAGTCCGAGAACGTCACCTCCCACGCGAGCTCGAAGGGACGGCCGTGGCCGTCGACGACGACGGGGAGGTTGCCGTGCTCGTCGCTGAGCGTGATGCCGAGCTGCACGACGGGCACCTCGTCGACGTTGGACTTGACCAGCGCGTACCGTTCGTGAGGAGAGACAGCGAGCCGTGTCGTAGAGGGCGGCGGGCGGTGGACGACGCCCGCGTACTCGGCGTCGATGATGATGTAGGGGTACGTCGTGAGCAGGGAGGCGATGACGCACAGCTCCAAGTCCACGTTCGCCGCCATGACCGGCCTGATTTGGAGACCCGGGCCTAGCTGCTTGGGTGGCGGTGCCACGCCGGCGGCGAGGTGGACGGCAGCCGGCGGAAACCGCTGAAATACACGCGCCGGCGGCAGACTAGGCTCGGTAGAGAACATGGCTCTTGCAGCAGCGTTGCTGGAGCTGGAGACCATCGGTCCGATCAATTAAAAAAACAAGCGCTCGAGATGCTGCAAATATATGGGAGAGCAAAGGGGCAACTCCGAGTTGCCGCCGCCATGTGTCGAGTCCGACTGTCCGAGTGCTTCCGAGTTCCGACGAGTAGTTGAAGGCGCGGACGACGAGTCCGGATCGACTCGAGCAGAGTTCACAGTGTCTCACGTTTCCATATGTTCAGACAAAATGTCGAAACTTGTACGAAAATTGTTAAGGTTCTGAAGAAAATTGTTTCAGCTAATAATACCAACAATTTTTTTTTATAATCGTAAGAAATTTGTTCTCCAACGATAATGTTCACTAATGGTCTATTTGTATGTAGAGAAAAAAATAAAAAGATGTCATCCTTATTCAAAAATTTGTACAAACATAACCAAAAAGATCTTTTATTAATAAAGTAAGCCACAACAAAAGAAGTGATATTGTATATAAAATTTTAAATAAGACGAGTGATCAAATTTGGAGTTAAAAAAGTCAACGGTGGTAATGTGCTTAGGGCGTCTGTCGCCTTCCACACGTGTCACCCGCATGTTGGGTTAACCCGCCGTCCCATCCTGCTCGCATCAGCTCATCTAAATGAAAAATGAAAAATCCTCAACACCTCATCTCATTTCCACTCCATGGGTAGTAGCACGTCGCTTTCTCGGCCTCCAGTGCTTTGCTCGCGTGCGCTGCCCTCGCGCAGCTCGCCAGAGCCGCCCCCGTCGGGCAGCTCACCGGCATCGGGGCCGCCGCCTACGCCGCCTCTGCCCGAGCAGCTCACCAGCACTCCAACCTAAGGTGCTCGCAGCGCCGGCCCTGTCCGAGCCACTTATTCCCCGATCCGGAGTCCTTCTCCCCAACCCTGGCATCCCCCTTACCATCCTGGCAGCGCCTCTCCCTCAACACTGGCGTCCTGCCACATAGGGAGCTTGGCCATGGCGCTCGCCTGGCTAGACTCTCTTTTTTCCCACTCCTATTTTGCAATTGTATAATTCAATTGTTTCATCTGTTCCAAAGGTATGTTTCAGTTGAATTATATAGATGTTGCAAAAGTAGATCGGAGAATGTTGCACATGTTGCATATGTTGCAATGGTTTTAGAGGCATGTTTCAACCATTTGTTCAAAAATATTTCATATGTCTCGAGATGTATGTTTTGCAATCAGTTTTGATCTGGATGTTTTGCATGTGCCAAAATGTGTTTTCAGCTATTATGCAGTCTTATGTTGCAGCACATGGTTTTCTCATGTTGCAATAGTGTTTTTATTTGGATATTTTATATGCTTAATATACATGTTGTAAGTGCATATATCAAGTGTTTCATCTGTTTTAGTACATATGTTGTAAGTGTTTCTTTTGAATATTTAAAAAGTAGATCGGGTCTTGCATCTCTCCTCGCCTTCCGCTGCCTGCGGTGTGTCTTCCTCCTCTTGTGCTGCCCCGTCCTCCTCAGATTGCGGAGGGGCCACGGCGGCCGGTGGAGGGGCACGACGAGGGGCGAGGACATCACGGACGCGAGCGTGCATGCATGCGAGCAGGGCTCACGGGGCTTTGCAGAGGGGGCTCATCGGCACCAGAGGAGGCGCACGCCGCAGGGGGGAGGTGATGAGCTAGTTTGGGGATTTTTTTATTTTTTTTTCCCGGTGGCCGAGCAGCCGTAGATGTCCGGACGTCTGGGCGCTAGATGTACCGAAAAGTCAAACGTCTGGACGCTAGATACCGAAAAGTCAAACTTATACTGATACTAAACATTCATGGCGCAGGCAAAGAAGGCTCTTCTGACCAGTCAAGTGTTCGACGAAATGTACATGGCCGGAGCATTGTGAGCGAGTGGACCTGTGCGGAACATCCCGCGGTGGAAAGTAGATCGGAGCATTGTGAGCGAGTGGACCTGTGCAGAACGTCCCGCGGTGGAAAGTAATGGGATACCCAGCCAGTGAGCAACAAATTACAAGGAATGGTTGGTGCATATGTGGGTGATATGCATGAACAATGCCGAACAATGAGCATGGATGTTGTGAACTGTTTCTTCGGGAAAGTCTGAGAAAAGTATCATGGTGTCAGTCGGTCATCCGTGATGTGAAAGATGCATGCCGACAACATTTCTAATGCATGCCGGTTCATGGCTATTTATATATCGGGCATCTCAGATTGAAATCCATATATTACCAGGTGTATAGGGTGAGACAGATATAGAAAAGTTTTAGCAAATTAGTACTGAATTTGAGAAAATGGAGGGAAACAAAACAAAGTTTTGATTATGCAATGTTCCCATTCTTGATGATCAACTGCTAGCAAATATCGACGTTGGACTTGACGAGCGCGTAGCGTTCGCCCGGAGCGACCCGTGTCGTGGAAGGCGAGCGGTGGACGACGCCAGCGTACTTAGCGTCGATGGTGATGAAAAGGTATGTCATGAGCAGGGAGGCGATGGTGGCGTGACTCCATGTTCACCGGCATGACCGGCATGATCTGCAGACTCAAGCTCAGTATGGGTGGCGGTGCCACGCCTGCGGCGTGGTGGATGGCAGGCGGCAGAGACGGCTGAAATACACGTGGTGGTGGGCATAGTGTCGGTCGGTGGGCATAGTGTCGGTCAAGAACATGGTTGGCGCGGTGGCATTGCTGGAGAACATCGATTCGACCGTTGGTGTGTCGATCGAGATGTATGGGAGAGTTCCGATGATCCTTTCCTTTCCTGCAACTAATGGCGCGCAAGGATGAGCGGATGAATTGATGGAGAGGAGACCTGCCCCGTTTCTACTAAGCCTTATATATAGAGTGAAGCCTTATATATAGTGTGGAAACTCCGAGTTGCCGCCGTCAAGTCCGAGTGCTTCCGATAAGTAGTATGCTACTGGTGGCACTACGACGGGGAGAACATGGAGTCCGGGAGGACTCCAGAGTACCAGTTCTGACTTCGAGTACTTTTTTGATTCACCTGTTCAACATTTCTGTACTATAGCGAAAAATATTAGTGTGTTAGAACGGAAGAAAACATATTAACTCTACCAGATTACATTGCTTTGCCCAATATACATTCGGCAAACGCTTCGTCGAATGCCACAGTTGGCAAAGGCCACACAACAAAAGAAGCATCGGCAAAGAGCTCTTTACCGAGTGCTTTGTCGGGCACTCAGCAACACTCGGAAAAAAACACCCGGTAAAATTTGAATCCGAAAAAAATCTGAAAAAAGGCTTTGCCGAGTGCCGAAAATGCACTTGGATGCACTTGGCAAAGAAAAATACTTCAAAATTTGAAACGAAAAAACCCGAAGACGTTTTTTAATCGGAGGCCCCCACCCGCCAGTCTCTAGCGAAGCCACAAGGGGCAGTATTTTTCACGTGCTATGCGGCCAGTGGGATTTGAACTCACGACCTTCCTCTCGCGCGTATCCCCACTACACCACACTATGAATTAAGACTAGATTCCCTTTTGGTTCTCCACATATTATACTAAACCAAATATAAATTGCTTATTTGAGACCTAAAACAAATTCAAATAAAAAAGTTGCTAGCTACAAAGTTTCATAACTTTTCAAGATCTACAACTTATTTTGATGGTTTCCCGTCTAAGGTCATTTACAAAATTTGAATTTTAAATTTAAAAAATTCAAGCATAGTTTTTTGACAAGATGATTTTAAATAAAAAGTTATCAACTACGAAGTTTCATAACTTTTCAAGATCTATGACTTTTATTTTTGCTATTTTCCCATCTGGGGTACTTATAAAAAAATAAAATTTCAAATTTAAGAAATTCAAGCGTAGTTTTTGTTGACAAGATGATTTCGAATCAAAAGGTTGTCAACTATAAATTTCATAACTTTTCGATATCTACAACTTTCATTTTGGCTGTTTTTCCCATCTGAGGTCATTTCAAAAATTCAAAATTGAAATTTAAAAAATTCAAATATACTTTTTGTTGGCAAATTAATTCAAATTAAGAAGTATTCAACTACAGAAGTTTTATAACTTCTTAAGATCTAAAAAATTTATTTTGGTTGTTTGGTCATTTGTGTATCCGACATGGTGGTTCTAACTTTTAACATTGTTCACAAATCCTATATATATCTCTTGTAGTTTTATAAACTACAAAAGAGATATGTAAGATTTGTAAATAAATTTACTTTCATTTTGTCACATGAAGAAATGACCAAAACAAAAATTATACATCTTGATGAGTTATATATATTTTTGTTTTAAAACTTATTCATTTGAATTAATTTACCGATTTAAAATGTGCTTTGAAATTTATCTTTGCCGAAGCGTAAACACTCGCCAAAGAAGCTTCTTTGGCGAGTGTTTTTATCTGGCACCCTTCTGTCTACTGAATTTCTGAAAACTGATGAAGATGCAGAGTTGCGAAGCAAATTCGAAAACAGTGAATTTGGTTCCCAAATCTGGCCAAATGTTTGCACAATAGAGGTTGATTAGCATCGGGCTGTGCCAATGGCAAGCAAAAGTTGCATGCAATGAGTTTTACTGTAATAGTTGGCTACTACTAGCTGGCGACCAGAATGCAGCAGATAGAAGAGCTGCAGAGCAGATGCAGGAAAGGAAAGGAAAGGAGAGCAAAGGCGCGACAGCCGGCAGCACGCGCGCGCCACCGCCACACACAACCCGTGACCGCCTGCGCTACGTATCTCACATTCCGCAACGGGCCCGTCAGGCCACGGCGGTCGCTACTTGCTGGCAGCAGCGCCCAAGCCCAAGAACAAGAGCGCGCGCGAGCGCCGGCGTCCAGGTCCAGGGGACCCGTCCGTCCTGCATCCAGTTACCTGCCTCTTTCGCTTGCCGGCAACGCAAAGCGCAGGGCATGCATGCAGAGTTTCAGAAATGCAGTGTGAGTGTGATGCAGGGGAGGGCAGGGGAGGGGGGCTCAGCGCAGAGGCTTTCATCAGAGTTTCAGACGGCCACCAGCCCACCACGGGGGCTTTGATGGCAAACCGGCAGAGGCACTCAGGCAGTCAGGCTGCCACCGCTGTGCACTGGCCTTGCCTGCCACTGCGTCTGAATATGTGTTTCTGCAATAGTGGCATGCCATGGCATTGCATTGCAGTTGCAGGCATGTATTAGTAGTAACAGTGAGTCCGTGAGTGGTAGGCTGTTTATCAAGGACTGTAATACTTGCTAGTAACATGGAGAAAGAGCACATAATTCAGCCATCAACGACGCTCATTAGCCCCCTGGCTGGCTGACTGACGGGTTCATCCATCCATCCGCTAATTGATCTTGATCCTGGCCGGCTTTGGACTTTTGGAGGAGTTGGTTGTCGCCATGGTCCCATGGACGACCAAGCAAGGATCATGATAGCTTGCTCTCCTAGTATCCAAAAGAGCAAAAAAGGCTTTGCTTCGGCTAGGGCCTAGCTAGGCAACTATGCAGGCATCATTCCTCCTGCTTGCTTGCTTGCTTGCCAGCAGCAGCAGGGGAAAAGATTTGAGGTCATGGTTAGGAGGTTTGGAGAAGGGTGGGAGAGGGTGAAAAGTCGCTGCAGGATTACAATTAGTACCACGGTGATTCTTGCTGACAGCCGGATTACTTGCAGCTTACTTAAAGTTCCAGCATGATTCGGTAGTTCGGTACCGTCTCAACCATGAATCCCTCGGATTCCAAGGGATTTTGGGTCGAAGCTGCCACTTTTGCTCTCTAGTAACTACTGCTCTACTACATGCTTTTCCTTTTCTATCAAAAGGTTAAAAAGGTCTTACTACGAATAAGAACGAGACAGACAGGGTCGAATCCGATATGGACGGAGATTGAGGACTACTATATTTATTGTGACTGACTGACTTGTCGGGGACCAAAATAAGGGCCCTCCAAACAGTTAGGCCCAACAAACGCAAAGTTAGGCTACATAGTAACTAAGCATGGCTGCCCCGGCCAAAGACGCCGCCAGCAGTCTCGACCAAGCCCCTTAGCTTGGGCCCACGGCAGCGCTAACTTTCCGTCCCGCCCGAGCCCCCTTACGCTGAGGCCTCGGACGAGGCGCCCTCCGTCCCGTCGAGCCCCTGCGGCTGAGGCCTCGGACGGGCGCTTGCCGTCCGTCCGTCCGAGCCCCTGGCCTGAGGCCTCGGACGGACGCTAACGTTACTGTCTTGCCGAACCCTCTACAGGAACGCCTTGGGCGAGCTCCCGCCTCGGTCCCGTCCGAGCCCCCGTGCTAGGGCCTCGGGCGGGACGCGCCACCTCCGGTCAAGCGACCGCTGGATTTGGCAGTATAAACCACCGCCCGCCTTCCCACGGTGCACTGTCGGGCCGGCGCCGAGGCGCGGGATGGGCGTCCCGTCACAACCCTACGCCCGCGTTCATGATTCGCTACCCCTACAGTGGCGGCCATGCCGCCACTTTGTAGGGGGGCCATGATGACTAACCTCTATGACAGGTCCCGTCCGAATCACGTCACAGCGTGCCCGTGCCCGAGCGGCGCCGCGGCGCCCGACCTTATGCGGAGGCCGGGTCTTCGAACCCGGCCCTCGTACACCCGGGTATCCGAGCACGGGAAGGCGGAGATGACTTCCATGCAGTGTATCTCTGCGCCGGCCACGCCGTATACGACAACGACGCCACGGCCCTCGGAGCTTCGGACCGGGGATGAGCCAAAGCTACAGCAGCCACGGCGCCCGGACACGTTCACCATGATTTCCCAATCCGTTGCTAGGATCGAGGAGCCGACTCCACAGAACGGCGCCCGCAATTGGCAGCACGGCGCCGTGCAAGACAAGGCCGCCGCCCACACCGGGGCCTCAAAACAAGGCAGAGGAGAAGCTTCGAGGCCTCGGCCGAGAAGAGGCGGCGCCCACCACCGCTTTCACCTATTCGGACATCAGTACTAAAAGCCCGTTCCTCCCCTTGCGGCTATAAAAGGGGAGGACGGGGGTCCTTCCAAGGGCAAGTGAACAAGTCTATAGGCAAACCGGTTGGTCTAGACACAGGTCAATCGGACTACGTGCGAGTCTAGCAAGCTCCTTAGCACGCGGGCTCATACACTCATCTTCACGAGACTTGGGACCAGCTCCCTCTCTCCACCTGCTTGTACACCCCTACCTACAAGCACCTTGGTGCAAGATAATACAAGACTCCCCTTTGTGTCCATCTCGCACACCATCCGGGGTTGGGAGCACGCACGCAAATTTACTCGTTGGTACTAGGACCGCCAGTTTTAGCACCGGCAGGTTGGCGCGCGTGGGGGGGGAAGTGCGTGTTTCACCTCCTTTCCCGCCAAAAACCTCCGGATGGCTGGCAGACGTGACGACGCCGGGCGATTTCTCAGCCCCAACTCCTCTCCACTCCGGCTGGGCGGAGGGGGGACCCCGATCCGGTTCGGTGAGTTTGAGTTCGTGTCGGCCCGGAGTCCAAGACGACATGGAACTCCTCCCGGCCGGAGTTCGAGGGGCCTTCCGACGAGTCCCCCGGCGGACCCAACACCGGCCGGCGCAGAGGCGCCACGGCCCTCCTCCCGCCCCCCGCGCTCGGTGGACGCACCTAACGATCCTGGCGATCCCGCGAGGGAAGATCTAGCGGCCCTGCGTGGCTGGGCCGATACCCGCCGTGGGGAAGCTTCGGCCGCCGTCGCCACCACGCCCGGCCGTTTGGCATAGCCAACGCCGCTGCCACGTACACAGCGTTGGTCTCCCACCGCCATGGGAGCCGGAGGAGGCGTCCGCCGTCGGCGGCGCTCCGCGAACACCCGGAAGCGGACACCCCGGCGAGTTCCATCCATCCCTACCGAGGAATACGTCGAGCGGGAGGAAGCGGCGGCGCTACTCCGCCGCAGCGCTACACCCACCCGATCCGTGGTTGCCTCGAGGATCACGGACCCGGGGGTTCATCATCCGGAGCACGCCTTAGCTTTTCGGCTACCCGACTCCGACTCCCGGACCGACATGCGATCCAACTCGTGAATGTTTTCACGTGGAGATCGGGTGAACTTCGGCGTGGCGACAGCATTCGACGGCGTGGCGACCAGGCGTGATCCTAGGCCCGCGCAGAGCGGCTCCGGCGGGCGCAACACCTGAGGACCCTAGCGCGTCCCGGCCTCCGGCCCAGTACAGAACTCCAGCACAGACGGGGCCTCGGGGACCTAAGGAACTACCGCTACCCCTCGGGGGCCACGGCGGCCCCGCTATAGAGCGGATTCGGGAGCTTGGGGGATGCTCGAGCCCACGACTGCCGCTTTGTTACTTACAGGAGATAGAAGCGGCATTTAGCGTGCCCACGGTGGCGGCGCGCAACCCTAGCCCCGCCGCTCGTCAGCACGCGTGACGCCACCGTAAGGATCGTCAACGACGAGGGTGGAGAGCGCCCCCCCCATCTTCCCAGCAAGTCATAACGTCCGCGGCGGGCTGCCCTCCCGCTTCCGGCCCTGGCGTAACCATCCACCCCGGAGGGGCGACGGATTCGAGATGATCTGCGAGACTATCTCGAGACCGCTGCTGTCCCAGGCCGAAAGCTCAACCTCCCGACATTGGGCACCGAGGGACGGGGAGGACGGAGAGCGCCCACGCCACGAAGCGAAGCCTCGGTCCATCAGGACCCATCACGAGGTCGATCCACGAGCGCCTTTCAGGACAACCGCGGCAGCATCGACGTTGTGAGGACGCCACGCAACGTCATCAACAACGCCGCGAAGGAAGCCGGAGCACGGGCCGGACGCGACCGCCAGCCACCCGTAGGTGGCAGGCGATAGCGGCGAGAGGACCGTGATGATGCCGATCCCGGGGCCCCGCGCCCAGCCTTCCGGGAGATCCGCAACGCATGGTTCCCCTTCCGGTTCCGACAGCCCGGCCAACCTTGCCAAATACTCGGAGAAACGAACCCCGAGGTTTGGCTCAACGACTACCGCCTGGCATGCCAGCTTGGCGGGCGCGGACGATGACCGGCTTATCATCCGCAACCTCCCGCTTCACTTGGGTGATTCGGCGCGCTTGGCTGGAGCATCTTCCCACCCACATGATCCGCGATCGGGTCCGAACTAGTTAGGGTTTTTGTGGGGAATTTCTAGGGCACATATGTGCGCCGGGGAACTCGTGGGATCTCCCGGCATGCCGCCCGTGAAGCCCGACGAGACGCTACGGACTTCATCAGCGCTCGAAAAAGTGCACGGAACTGCCCAACGTGGTCGGCACCGCCATCATCGGGTAGCGTTCGGACGACGGCACGACCTGCAAGGAGCTCGTCCATGAGTTGGGACGGAAGATGCCAACCACCGCCAACGAAGCCGTTCAAGTGGCGACGAACTTCGCCTCCCGGCGAGGAGGCGGGGGGGGCGATTTTTCCGCAACAACAAAGAACAAAGGGAAGCGGAAGGAAGACGATGCCAAGGGGGGAGGCACCCCGCAACCCCAGGAAGAACAAGAAGAACAAGTGCAAAGGGAAGAAGGGCAAAAGGGAGGCGGACTCGAAGACGACATCGCCGCCGCGGCCGACCGCAAGGCCCCCCCGAGGCCCCCGGGGCCCGTGGCCTTCGACGACATGCTCAAAAAGCCCTGCCCTTTCCACAAATTCCCCGTCAAGCACACTATGGGGGGAGTGCGACTTGGCACATCACTTCTATCAGAAGCTTCCCCGCTCGAGGACAAGAAGAAGAAGGAGGGGAAAACAAAGGCAAGGAGTTCCCCCGAGGTCCATGACGTTTTCATGGTCATCTGGGAGGGGGCCGGCGAACCTCACCCGGCGCCAGATCAAGCGCGAACGTCGAGAGATATTCTCGGTACACCCCACCACTCCGCAGTACCTGCCGTGGTCCACCGACGCCATCACCTTCAGCATCGACGACCACCCGCTCGATGCGTTTTGGGGTGGCGGTACCCGCCGTGGTCGACCCCATTGTCGGCAACGCGGCGGCTCACCAAGGTGCTGATGGATGGCGAAAAGTGCCCTTAACATCCTCTACTCCGAAACCCCGGCTTGTTGGGGATAGCGCCACGCCCGGCCCAGTAGCTCTCCCTTTCGGGGCATAGTGCCGGGTAGACGCGCCTGGCCCCCTGGCTGATCGACCTCCCGGTCTGCTTTGGGACGCCCGAACTTTCGCAAGGAGGTCATCACCTTCGACGTGGTTGACTTTCGAGGAACCTATCACGGAATCCTCTGACGTCCAGCGTATGCGGTTCATGGCCGTCCCCAACTACACTTACCTTCTCCTCAAGATGCCGGGCCCCAATGGCGTCATCACCGTCGGCTCCTCCCTACGAGCACGCGTTCAAGCAAGCGACGTCGAGGCGCTGAAGCACGCCGAGGCTGTGGACGATCTCCGAGGCCCCTCGACACCAAGCGTCACGCCGGCGCATTCGAGCCCGTCCGACGGAGTGAAGGAGGGTCCGCTGGACCCCGCCTCTCCATCCGGCAAGGCGTTGAAGATCTGCGCCTCCCTCGACCCGAAATAGGAAGTTGTGCTCGTCGACTTCCTCCGCGCAAACGTCGACATCTTTTGCGTGGAGTCCCTGACATGCCGGGCATTCCGAGGGAAGTCGCCGAGCACTCCCTTGACATCCGGGCCGGGTCCAAGCCGGTGAAGCAGCGTCTCGCGCCGATTTGACGAGGAGAAGCGCAGGCCATTGGCGAGGAGGTGAACAAGCTTTTGGCGGCCGGGTTCATCAAGGAGGTGTTCCACCCCCGAGTGGTTATCTAATCCCGCATGGTTAGGAAAAAAGAGTGGGAAATGGAGGATGTGTGTAGATTATACTAGTCTAAATAAAGCATGTCCGAAAGTCCCTTTTCCCTTACCACGTATCGATCGATAGTCGACTCCACTTCGGGGTGTGAACTCTTATCTTTCCTTGATGCCTATTCCGCTACCACCAAATCAAGATGAAGGAGTCCCCAGCTCGCGACTTCCTTCATCACCCCTTTCGGTATGTACCGCTACGTGACGATTCCCTTCGGGCTCGTGAACGAGGGGGGCCACGTATCGCGGTGCATGCCGGGCGTTTTCGGAGACCACATCGGGTGAAACCAGAGGCCTACGTCGACGACATCGTGGTCAAGACCAAGGAGGCCGACGATTTCATCTCGACCTTAAGGTCGCTTTTTGTCTCAAGGCCAAGAGCGCCAAGCTTCAACCCCCGAAGTGCCTTCGGGGTCCCCCGAGGCATGCCTCGGGTTCATCATCTCCAAGTGCGGGCATCGAGCCCAACCCGAGAAGGTAATCGCGGTAACGAGCATGGGGCCGATCAAGGACCAAGGGGGGCGTGCGAAGTCATGGGCTGTCCGCCTCTCGAGCCGCTTCATTCACGGCTCGGGAGAAGGGCCCGCCTCTATCGCCTCCTCGAGAAAGTCCGAGCGCTTCTCCTTGACCTCCGAGGCCTGGGGAGGCCTCGACAAGCTCAAAGCCGCCCTCACAGCGCCCCGATCCTCGTCCCGCCACCGAAGGAGAGAGCCCTCCTCCCCGTACGTTGCCGCAACAACGCAGGTGGTCGGCGCCATCGCCGCCGAGGCGTGAGGAGGGCCACACCGGGCCTGGCCCCGCAGGCCGCCTACTTCATCAGCCGAGGTGTTGTCCGAGACCAAGATCCGCTACCCGCAGATCCAAAAACTGCTCTACGTGGTGGTCCCGACCCGGCGAAGCTCCCAAGACTACTTCGCCGACGCCCACCCCGTGACGGTGGTCTCTCTCCTTCCCGTTGGGGGAGATCCTCCAAAAAATCGGAAGTCTCGGGCGGGTCGCCAAGTGGTCCGTTGAGCTCATGGGAGAAACCCTTCCTACGCCGCCAAGGAAGGCCATCAAATCTCAAGTCTTGGCTAACTTCCTCGCCGAGTGGACCGATACTCAGCTACCTCCGCCCCGGCTCCAAAGAGAGGCCGGACGATGTACTTCGACGGGTCCTCGATGAATACTGGAGGAGCGGCCTCCCTTTGGCCGACCCTCTCGGGGTGCACATGCAACACGTAATCCGCCTCCATTTCCCGGCGTCAAACAACATGGCGGAGTACGAGGGCCTACTCAACGGGTTGAAGATCGCCATCGAACTCGGCATCAAGCGCCTTGATGTCCGAGGGGACTCGCAGCCTCGTCATCGACCAGGTCATGAAGGACTCAAGATGCCACGACCCCAAGATGGACGCTGCATCGCAAGGCGGTGCGCGCTGGAAGACAAGTTCGAGGGCCTCGAGCTCAACCACATCGTCCGCAGTACAACGAGGCTGCCGACAAACTCGCCAAGATCGCTGGCTGAAGAGCCCCTGCCTCCCGACGCGTCTTCACCAAAGACCTCACGGCCCTCCCTCCATCACACTCGGCCGAACAGAGGAGGCCACGAGAATCGCTCCGAACCCCGGGGGGCCGGGAGATGTCCGAGGCCCCCCTGCGACCGAGGGCCCCCGGGACCGAGGCGCCCTCAAGGCCAAACCCCAAGGTCATGGAGATCGACGGGGAGGATCCGAAGCCGACCCCAAGCCGGACCGAGAAAGCCATACCTCGATTGGATCATTCGGGAACCTCCCCGAGGACTTCAATCAAAGCCAGCGCATCCCGAGAAGAGCAAAGTCCTTCGCCGTCATCGAGGACGACCTCTTACAAGTTTAAGCCCCTGGGGTCCCGCAGCGATGGGCCACGGCCGAGGATGGCCTTGCCCTGCCTCGCAAAATCCACGCCGGGGTGTGGCCACCCACGCCTCCCCGCTCCCTCGCCTGGGCAGCTTCCCTGTTAGGATTCTATCGCCAACCACTTGCCGCCGACGCCACCGAGGTAGTGTGCGCACTGCTAAGGATGCCAAGATTACGCTGGCCGACGCACTCTACCGGCCAGGCACCTGCATTCATCCCGATCACATGGCCCCTTCGCCCGGTGGGGTTTGGACCGGTAGGACCTCAAGAAGGCGCCCGGGGTTCACTCATCCGCTTGTCGCCATAGACAAGTTCTCCAAGTGGATCGAGGCGCGCCCCATCGCCAACATCCGGGCCCCGACAAGCGGTGCTCTTTCTTCACCGATATCACCCACCGCTTTGGAGTCCCGAACTCCATCATCACCGACCACGGCACCCATTTCACGGGGGCAAAGTTCCGAGACTTCTCGCGACGAGCACCGATACGCATCGGGTCCCTCTGGGCGCACCCTCAAACGAACGGTCAAGTGGAGCGGGCCAACGGGATGATATTGCAAGGGCTCAAGCCTCGGATTTTCAACAAGCTCAACAAGTTCGGCAAAAGATGGCTCGACGAGCTCCCTCGGTCCTCCTGGAGCCTCAGGGGACGACGACGAGCCGGGGCTGTGGTTTACGCCCTTCTTCCCGTGTACGGCGCCGAGGCCATTTTGCCTACCGACTTGGAGTTCGGATCCCCGAGGCTCAAAGCCTACGAGGAGGCCCGCAACCAAGTAGCTCGAGAGGACTCGCTGGACATGCTTGAGGAAGCTAGGGACACCGCCCTCTTACACTCGGCAAGATACCCAGCCCCTCCGACGCTACCATGACCGGCGGTCCGGACCCGAGACCTCAAGAAGGGCGATCTCGGTGCTCCGCCTCCGTCAAGACAACAGAGGACGCCACAAGCTCACGCCGCCTTGGGAGGGACCCTTCATCATCGCCGAAGTCCTCAAGCCGTGCACATACAACCTCGCCAATGAGGCCGGTGAAGTCCTCAACAACGCTTGGAACATTCAACAGCCTACGCCGCTTCTACCCTTAAGCTTCCAAGTTTTTACACATAGTTGTACTCCATGTTTCTCAAAGAAGAATGGGAAGCACTTCTCATTTTTATGATTTTCTCGCAAACGAGAAACATGTCCAAGGCCCTGGGGCCGAGGACCTGAACTTATACTTACGCCACCTCGGAGTCTAAGGGAGACTCGGCCGATCCATCAAAGCCGAGCCTCCCGGGGGGCTAAACAGGGGGGGAACCCCTCCCGAAAAGGCACTTTGAAGGCAAGCACACTACTTTTTGCTTAATTTTTTTTTTGAACATTTTTCGTGGCCGAAGATCCCGAACGCTTAGAAAAAGGGTAACTAAGGAAGGCATCTTTCGAAACCTAGGGCCGGTTGAGCCACCGGGGTCACTTACGCCCATGCGCTACGGCACTCCTACTCACTACCATAGGACTAAGGAACTTCATGCTTTATGGGGGATCGCCTCCAAACGCCCGATCGGGCAAAGCTACAAGGCCTCCCACGCCCCGGGCCGCTTACGGTGCCTCTGCTTACCACCCTTGACTAAGGAACGAACCTCTAAACTCAATGCCCTCGCAAAGGGCCCTAATCTAAAAAATGCAAGGCGAGGTTCAAAGGCACGGAAAATAGGCAAAAAACAATCAACAAATCATAAGGCCTCGACGGGCCAAAGTTTTAGTCGATGCGCACAAAACAAAATACTAATCAAGTTTTTTACATGGGCACACTCGGCCCAAATTACGTAATTTACTCGGGGGCATCCCCCCTCCTTCCCCGGGCGCTTCAGCATCCATGGCGTCAGCAGCGCCGGCCCCTTCAAAGAACATCGTGGAGGATAGCCGCCCGGAAGTGCCCGACCAGCGCTAGCCGTGGCTTCTTCCAGCTCGCTGAGCAGCTCGGCGAACACCTCTCCCTCGCGACCCTCCTCGTCCTCGGCAACGACAAGCCCCTCGAAATTTTGGGGGGAGGTCGAGGTCGTAGTGAGAGAGGGTCATCGAGGTGGTGTGCGACACGCCGGTCCGAAGGTCGGACTGAAGGGCGGCACGGACACGCGCCTCCACTCGTCTGGGCAACGCCTCCCAGGCGGCTGATGGATTTCTTGCCGGCGGGTTCGCCGGGCCTCGACCACCGTGCAAACGGCTCGGACCTTTCTCCTTCAGACGCCGAGCCTCGCCCCTACGCCGAGGAGTAGGCCGCCTCGCACCGCACCAAGGGCCGCCGCTTGCTTCGACGACTTTCTCCTATTGACTCTGATCCGCCAGGGGTCAATCTCCGAGCAAGAAGGCAAGGATATGATTGCCCAAAAAACAAGACTTACCTTCCGTTTGCACCACCTCCTCCGCCCGCCTACACATGGAGCTCGTTGACCTCATTCAGCGCTTGACCATGCTCGGCCCGCACCATGGTGACATCATTGACAAAGAGCCGGGTGGTCGATCCATGTTCACCAGGTTCTCCGTCAAGGTCCCAATGGTGTCGGACGCCTGACAAGCGCCGCCCTCATCATCTCCTTTTCGGCTCGGAGCGGTCGAGCTCCGACGACCGCTCCCTTCAGTGGCCTTCGACAAGAGGGTGTTCTCCCCGCCCCCGAGCCTCGGGAGGCCTCAACCTTCAGGTCCGAGACAAGGAGATGGAGGCCGGCATTCTCCCTCGCTCCGGCATCTAACCCGGTGCGCAACCGGTTTGCCTCCCCGCCGCTGAAGGTGGAGCGCCTCGCCGAGGCCGGCCCTTAGCCGAGAAATCTGCGATTTCTCCCTGACAACTTCGCCAGATCCCCGAGACGACCGTAACCAGCGGGTTAGTTGTCTGTGGGTGCCCGTGTCAAGGTAAGGATTCAATCATGAGTATTTATAATACCTTCAACACGCCGTGGAGGTCCTCGAGAAGATCGGCGAGAGCAGACGAAGCAGGTTCAGCCGACTGCATGAATCCTGCCACCGTTTCCCACCGAGTTTGCTCCAGGGCGTTGCCCAGCATATAGGATCGTCCTTCCCGGTCCCGTGGCGGGTCTCACTGCATAATCCGCGCGGCCTCCCGGCTGCCAGCGGACCACCTCTGGCCGGACCCCCTCGGCAGGCGGCGCTGCAGTAGATCTACCTCCCGCACGATCGCCACCTGCGGGAAGCCGCGGTCCGCAACGGCCACCTTCTTTTCTCGCACGGGGCGGTCTCCCTCTGGCGGGGGATTCCCACCACCTCCCCTGGCGTCGCAACACGACCTGGGGGTGAACCGCGCCCGTCTCCTCCATGACCCCATGTCCGGCAGGCGGCCACCAGACAGACGCCGTCACGACTTCCACGACGGGCGTTGCTCGAGGCCTCCGCTCCTGTGTGCTCGCGTCCCCTCTCCGCCACTTCGGGGGAGTGGCTCCTCGGGATCGACGGCGCTCGACCGCTCCCCCGGCCGCCGAGGCGGCACCACCACGGGCAGAGGAGGCGCCGCCGTCCCGGGCCTCGCCCCGCTTGCGCGAGCAAGCGGGGAGCTGGGGCCGGCGTTTTTTTTGGCTACGGTGGAGGAAGGGCGGACTTCGAGGAAGAAATGAAACAAAAACGATGGAAGACTTAAGGAAGGAGAGATGCTCACCCGGTGACCGGTGGCCGAACAATCGGCTCGGCCGGAGCTGTGCTCCGCCGGGGCTCGACTTGAGGTGTCTCGGCCCGCGACTCTAGGGTCGCAGGCACAGATGCCGACCCTCCGGGCTGCCGCCGCCCCGGGTGAGGCCCGCGCCCACCCCCTCGGGCGGTCCCTCCTCGCCACCACAGGCCGCTCCGGGGTGGGGTCCGAGCCACGCCCTCGACCGAGTCGGGGCGCGGGACGACTCAGAAGGGCCTCATCCCGACGGGTCACGCCTCCAACCTCGGCCGTGGCCTCTGGTGGAGTGAAGGGCGGGCGGCGTCCTTCAACGGCCATGGCGACCACCCACCCCTCTTCACGGGAGGGTGATGCGCCCCAGGCTCAACACGCAGCCTCGGCCCATAAGACGCCGAGGCCGAGGCTCGCGTCTTTGGACTTCTCGCGCTCGGGCCGCGGCACATCACCAGAACCGGGGGCGTAACCAATGACTCCTTCGGCCTCTCATCCTCCATGAAGCCGAGGAAGTCATAATCCTCCCCCTCGTCATCCTCATCGCCATCATCGGCCGCCGGTGGTATCGGAGGGTGTCGGCCTCGAGGGAGGCCGGGGCGCCGCAGCCTTGTCGAGGCGCGCCGCTCGACGCTACGGACATTCGTCCGACTTCTTCTTCTTCTTCCCTCCCTCCGCTTCTCCGCGTGGGCCTTGTTCGCCTCTTTCTCCGCGGAGATGGGGGCTTGACGCCCTCGCCTTCCCGGCCAATCCCTCGCAAAGAAAAGAATAAGATGAGGATAAAAGGGAGGATGCGAACATCAACGGTACAAACACGACCATAGAAACTTACCACGGAGATGGCATCCGGTGGGGCGATCGCAACCTTGTAGAGGTTGGAGACGCCCCGTCACCACCGCCGCCTTCTTGGTCCGCTCGACGACCCGTCGTGCTCGAGGTCGACCGGACGACATCCTCGCCCCGCCCCAAGGGCTGCCTCTCCCCTCATGTCAAACAACAGCAGGGTCCTCTCCATAAGTGGGGTGACTCGCCGCTGTGGAAGGCAAGAATGACAACCGATGATCCAACCCCTTGTGGGTCAAGATCCTCAAAGCGCTGAACACCTTCTTTTGGGGTAGTCCTCTCCCGGATAATCTCCTCCTTCCACCTCGCTGGCTCGCTGCCGAACACCCTCCCGGCAGCCAGTGCGATGACCGAAGTCGTTCCCGAGGTAGAACCACTTCGAAGGCGCCAGCCGCGGTTGGAGGAGGCGAAGCCGCCGGGATGTAGGAATCCTGCTTGAGCCCGCAATCGGCAAAGATGTAGCCCCCGGCGCGACGAACGTCCTTTTCCTCTTCTCGACGCCTTTGAGGTAGAGGGCGCCCGAAGAAGTGGAGCCAGAGGTCCCAAGTGGGCCTCGACCCCGAGATAGCCCTCGCACAGGGCGACAAACACCGCCATGTGCGTGATGGAGTTGGGGTTGAGGTTCGCAGCCTCCGGGCCATAGTACTTCGAGGATGGCCTCAAGAATCAACCCGCAGGCATCCCGAACCCGATTTCATGGAACGCCGTGAAGCTCACGACACGATCCCGTGGCGGGGTGTGGGGGACGGGTGGTCGGCCGGGCGGAACCATCCACTCCGGGCGAGGCGTTGTCGGCGCAGGGGCGGGAGAAGCCCCTTCACCACATGAGCGCCACCCGCCTCCCAAGTAGCCACTTGGAACTCGCCTCCCACTCCTCCACGCCGATGATCTCGGTCTCGACGCCATGGCAACGGGGCGGGCGGGCGGGTGCAGGTGAGTTCTCTTTTTCGCCTTTTTTTTCTCTCGGCGGCGCCGAGCGTATGGCGATGGCGAGGGAATGAAGGCGGGCGCAAGGGCGAGGAAGGCAAGAAGGAAGCCAAACGCCGCCACGCCAGTACTTATACCGTAAAACCCCTAGTTTCCGCCTCATCTACCCTCAAGATGACAATGCGCCGGGACGCCTGGGATTCCCTACCAAGTGCACGCCACACGGAGACCCAGCGCTAAAGACGCTGGCGCCACACGCCACACGGGCCCGCGGCACCTCACACACACCTGGGTTTTTTTTCTCAAGATAGATCCCCGACACACGGAACTCCGAGGACTCGACGCGGCGGGCGCCTGGCGGCCGCAGCACACGCCACCGGCCACGCCCCCCCTGCGGGGACCAGGCACACGCCGCTGTGCGCCAAACCGCCTCGTGGGGGGCCCACCACCTCTTTTCTCGTAATCGTGGCGTGGCTGCTCACCGCCCCGAGAGGACGCCTAAAAAAGACGTGCCCACGCCCCCACGACGGATTTTATCTGCAAGCGCTTCCTTCTCCCGAAGGAGCTCGGGCGATGGCCCATTACGGTCCGTGAGGTTCGTGGGCTGGCCCACTAAGGGGTTTGACAGCCGCCCGTGGCAAATGAAGTCGTGGATGGCTCTGGACGGGACTCATACACAGTTCTGCCTCGGCACAAATGTGGATCGTCCGATGCCAGATCCAAGGCCAGGAGGCCTGAAAGTTAGGGGATCCTGCTGGGAGTGCATCGAGCCTCGGGGACTGCCATGGACGGACCCGGCCCCCCCGACATACCTTGTAGGCTCTAATGGAATGCGCCCGGCCCAGCCAACCCCTAGCTTAACGGGGCACGGGCATTCCACTTGGATTTACCCGTTAACAGCCACAGATCTAGTTGTGTATGCACCCGCCGGATGACAAAGATGACAAAATCCACCCTCCTCCCTCAAGGGAAGGGACGCGTGAGGCGCCTTACGAAATTAATCCACTGGGCACCGACCGGCCGCCCCACGCCAGAATGGGGCCCTGGGCTACCCCCGGCATAGTGGCCAAGGCCGGGAACGCCACCTAACTACGCGCCATGCCTCCCTGACGAGCCGACGGGGCCGGGGGCTCGGCACACGACGGAAACAGCTCGACCAAAAAACACGCACAAGCCCCTGGAGAAGCACCCACACCCTCCGAGGCCTGGTTACATCTGGCTGGCAGGCCGCGCGCGCCTCAATCAAGAATATAGCCTCTGAGACAAGCAAGCACCCTCACCAGACATGTGCAAACCCCTGTGGGGGTAGAGGCGTTGGCAGAGACGTGCTACGCCTCACAAGCCACAAACCCATCCAGAACACATGCAAGCCCCTGAGGGTTGTTCACACCCCCTCCGAGGCCTGGGCTACACTGCGGGCTTTTTGCAGCGCACAAGACGTAAGAAAGCTCAAACATCTAACAACACACCCGGCAAAAAACTTGGTTGGGAACCACAACCTCCGAACGAGTATACTCACTCCTTCGGGTTCGGGGCTCTTGCCGGGGACCAAAATAAGGGCCCTCCAAACGGTTAGGCCCAACAAACGCAAAAGCTAGGCTACATGGTAACTAAGCATGGCCTGCCGGGCTCAAAGCACGCCGCCAGCCAGCCTCGACCAAGCCCCTTAGCTTGGGCCCACGGCAGGCGCTTAACTTTCGCCGCCCGCGCCCGAGCCCCCCCATTTGAGGCCTCCGGACGGGCGCGCCCGTCCCCGTCGAGCCCCCTTTACTTTGAGGCCTTGGACGGGCACTTCTGCCTGGCCGTCCGCCCCGAGCCCCCACGCTGAGGCTCCTCCGGGCGGTTTTTCCGTCCCGCCCGAGGCCCCTACGCCGAGGTCTCGGACGGGCGCTTTTGCCTTCCGTCCCGCCCGAGCCCCTACGCCAGGCCCTGACGGGCGCTGTGCCTACCGCCCCGCCCGAAGCCCCCTACGCCGAGGCCTCCTGACAGACGCTTTCCGCCTTGCCCGAACCCCCTCTATTGTGAACGCCGGGACGAGCTTCCGCCCCCGCCCCTGCCCCGAGCCCCCCTGTGCTAGGGCCTCGACGGGACGCGGGCCAAGCACCTCCCGGTCAAGCCTGACCATAGACTTGACGTGATAACCACCGCCCCGCTTCCCACAAAGGCTCGGCCGACCGACGCCGGGCAGGGATGGAGCCGTCCTGCCGCAACCCCTACGCCTCGGCGCTCATGATTACGCTACTCCCCTACGGGGACGGGCCATGTCTGCCACCATAGGGGGCCATGATGACTAACTCCTATGACAGTCCCGTCCCGAAGTCCCGATATACCAGACGCCGCGCCCGAAAGCCGACGACGGCGCCGACCTTATACGGAGGCCGAGTCTTTCCGGAGCCCCCGCCACCGTACACCCGGTATATCCAGAGCTCGGGAAGGCGGAGATGGCTTCCATGCAGTGTATTGCGCCGGCCACGCCGTATACGATAACAACGCCACGGCCCCTGAGCTTTGGACCGGATGAATCAAAACTACAAGCAGCCACACAAATACCAGACACGCTCACCATGACTTCCCCTCCGCTGCCGTGGATCGAGGAGCCGACTCCACGTAACGGCGCCCGCACCGGCAAAGACGGCGCGGCAGTAAGACAAGGCCGCCGCCCACACCGGGCCTCAAACAAGGCGTAGGAGAAGCTCCGAGGCCTCGACCGGAAGAGGCGGCGCCCACCACCGCTTTCACCTATTCGTACATCGTATTAAAAGCCCGCTCCTCCCTTTGCGGCTATAAAAGGGGAGGACGGGGGTCCTTCCAAGGGCAAGTGAGCAAGTCTATAGGCAAACCGGTTGGTCTAGACACAAGTTAATCGGACTACGCGGCGAAGTCTAGCAATCTCCTTAGCACACGGGCTCATACACTCATCTTCACGAGACTTGGGACCAACCCCTCTCTCCACCCGCTTGTACACCCCTAACTACAAGCACCTTGGTGCAAGACAATACAAGACTCCCCTTTGTGTCCATCTCGCACACCATCCGGGGTTGGGAGCACGCACGCAAATTTACTGCTGGTACTAGGACCGCCAGCTTTTTAGCACCGACACATAGTGCCTTTGTTGTTGTTCTAGTTAGTAATAGTAAATATTTTAAAAGTATTTTGAAAACTTTTCTAATAACACTACAAGAAATCTGTTAATCTATGACGCCAATCCATGACGTTTTTTAGAGAACGCCAAGGATATGATTGATCCGATGGATTTAAAAATATCAATGCGTGACGAAAAACCGTCACAGATCGATCTTTTTTCCCCGACGTTCTTGAAACCGCCGTGATTGAGCGTCATGGATCAACAGATTTCTTGTAGTGTAATGATAGATGTAGATGGTTTCAATTTAAGGACACTTTATATTTTTGATTTATGGGTTATTTTATGTTATTTTTTATAATAGCTTATGTGGCTAGAAGAATATTGGGGGACTACTTTTGGGTTTCTTTTACATAATGGTAGTGGTGGATAATTTTAATTAAGACTTAGAGGTTACTTTAGAATATTTTTGTAATGATAGTGGTGGATATTTTTTTTTCAAAAATATAATCAATCGATGAATACCATTAGCAATAACATTTATATTTTACCAAATAGATCGTTGCATAAATAGTTTAGAAAAAATACTGATGTGTATTATTTTATTGATAATATAAATCCACTTGTTAATACATTAACTAAGTGATGGGTATACTATCGATGATATATTTTATTCATATATACATTAACGACTAAGTGGTCTTACGTGATATATTTTATTAATTAACCAACTAAACGTGGCTGGCAATATTTTTTTTTTTTTTGACGCAATGGCTGGCAATATTTTGTTAAGCAATACTTGTCAAAATAATATTTTATTAACCAATTGAACATTGGTTACCGTCAATGCATATCACCGTACATAGAAGTTGCGCAGAAGATTGTTTTTTGCCAAACCAATTAAATTACTAAAGGCTATTCTTTAGTATAATGGTAGAAGTGGGTAATTTTGTGGAAAACAAAATAGATCTAACTGTTATGGATAGCTAGCTTTATTTTGATTTGATAGCTCAATGTTTCTGATTAATTTGGTAATATTTATTTTTTTCTAGCACATCTAGTGAGGATTAACGTGGAGGATTCATTAAGACCTCTAATTAGTAATAGTAAGATAATTTTAGAGAGAGGAGTAGGATTAGTTCTGAAATTTTGAATATCACGCGCTTATCTTGAAATAAATTTTTTGATAAAGAAAGTTTTTATTAAATTCTTAAAGTTACTCCAAAAAAAAAATCTCAAAGCATTACATCAAGATGATACAAAACTTTTAAAAAGTACTTTTGGCCCCTACCTAAAAAAAGAGGTATACAGCCAGCCACAGAACTAAAAAGAAGATTGACACTTTAGTAGTGAATGTCGAAAGAAATCTGGGCACGTTATTTTGATAGCGTATTTTGCTTATATCGCTTTTTTTTTAACTCAGCACAGACATGACAGAGTTGCACTGTAACTCGAAATGGATTTTGAGACGTGTACGTATAAACATGCGCCCTGAGCCTCCGACCCATGTCAACATGCTTGGGAGAAACTAGTAGAACAGAGATGTTGAGATCCACAACTATTGTCACGTACGTATATCACTGAAAAACTATATCAGGTCGTTCAGGTTTGAGTTAGTTTGGTGACGAAACGAAGGCACTACTGCACGAGGCAAAAAATGAGTAATCTGCTTCTCTCTCTCTCTCTCTCTAGTTGAGGAATACTGGACACGGAACATTGGACTCGCAGCCCAATCCGAATAGAGCTCGCGGATCGCTCATGCCCCCGTTATTCCGTCCTGCCCATTCCACCTTCTTTCCTCCTCTGAACGACAGAGCGAGGGCCCAAGCTCGTCAGAATTGGGCCTGCTAGCCCGATGGAAGGTCGAGTGGTTTGAAATTAGTAATACCAGGCCGTTTGGTTGTTGAAATGGTAACGGGAATGCAAAGGGAATCGGATTGCGGGAGAAGCAGATGGGTCCGTATCTGATAACGCCGAGGATAGAGCTGTAGTATTATTACTTTTGTACAGTATGGTATCGCTTAACGTCGGGACTTAATTACATGGTGCCGGAAACAAACAATAAATAATGGAATCACAGTTACCTGCAGTAATCAAATACCGTTATATAGATCAGAACCAAACGGTACGTACGAAGTAACCCGTAAAACATTTAGATCCAATTCCTAATACTAATAATGCTGACATCCATTGTTACGGCGGATCGCTCAATTGCAACTTTGCCAGGTCTAGATCTCATCACGTACGCATCAGCCAGCCAGCCAGCCGGCCGTGCACAGTAGATATGTAGCGCTACAACTTACTAGTACAGCGGTTTTTTGCTGAAGCGCGATGGTGTGGCAGGGAAGAAGGGAGAGCGAGCGCGGTCCCCGGCCTGCAGCTGAACGGTTGCAACCATGCAAAATCACGGTGTCACATGCATCGTCGTGGTCGACGCGACCAAGATCTCTCTCGTCTCTCCCTTCACCGCCCCTCACATGCATGCATGGCGCGCCGGTAAATCACTGTGGGGCCCGTCCAGGAGCCCCGGCAGACGGCGGCGTAATCAAACCGAAAGGCCGACGACAGGCGATCCATGGAGCTCATGAAAAAGGTTAGGTGTTACGGTTGCAACCGCCGGCCGGCGAGCGGTGGGCCATGCATGGCCGGGAGCGGGGCGACGACGATCTGGATAGATCGCGCGACTAAATAAATCAATAAATAAATTGATTGATGGGTGCTTCCAATTTCCATGCATGTGCTGATGGCCTGCGCCGACACTTCAGTCGGGACGAGACGACATCGACAGGTGTGGCTCCGGCCCCAGACACACACACACACACACACACACACACTGTACTGCGGCTTCGGCAAATGAATTGATGGAGTGAAAGTGTTCAGTCAGTTGTTCACCTGGATCAGAGTCCGGATCGGACGACCGGCACAATCATGCATGCACGTGGGTTGTGGCTGCAAGAAACCGACGGTGGTTTTGTCAGTCTACTCCGGCGTTCGTGGTCAGTCAGTCAGTCAGCTTATTACGCGGCCGCTTCCACGCTTAGTACTATACTACTAGTACATTAATTAGGGGCCCGGTCGATCGGCCGTGATAACGCGCGCAAATCACTCCGACATGCTGCCGTCGGTTCGGTTGGTAACATGCAACGCGTAGGCACGCCTGTATAGAGTGTATAAAAAAAAAATACTATTGTACTACGCTTTAATCCCCCAATTCTTTTTAAAGAAAAAATGAACTAGTATAATGCTATCCTAGCTAGCTACTATAGCTAGTCCCGTATATAAAACTGTACTCGTAAATCGTACTATCTGCCAACACGTACGCTGCCACGTAGCCTTGTGGAAGCAGTACAGAAGCATGTGTACGTAGACTGCTGTCGGTCGGTACATGGATATTTATACAGTGTAGATCCAGTAGCAAACGCTGCCATGCAATGCAAGCGACATGTTTCAATTCTGGTCCCATTGGAGAGAGAAATAATGCATGAACAGGAAGGGGCCCGTCGGCGCGCGACCACCATGTGCACGGTTGCCTTGCCTCACGATTCGCCTTCGCATCGCATGCATGCATGCCGCAGTCGAGCGAGAAGAATCTCTGCACATGCCACGGCACTCGCGCGCCAGTCACCACGGCGAGCGAGGTGTGAGCGCAACGTTAACGGCCGGGTACGTGGGTACGCGCGGGTAGGGCCTGTTCCCACGCCGGCTGCTCGGTTAGTTGCCGGCCGCCGGGGCCGGCAGGGCCCCGCGCCCGCCCGCCGGCACCGTCCGTCCGTCGTCGGCGTCCTCTCCCGATCGATATATGCCGGACGGACGTGATGAATGCATGTACACCAACCAAACGACAGGACAAGGACCAAGATGACCAAGGGCCCGGCCGGGTAGTAGTAATTTACAGCTCGATCGATGGATTGCGAGGATTATCAGCGCGAAAGCATGCGCGATAAGTGGCCAGTGATCGACCATATATTCCATATAATATCGGCTCCTCATCACCTCGATCGGCAATGCAAATAGTATGCAACTGATTTAATTTTATATCTGAATTATATAATGCTGACTGGATCTAGTACGCAAAGCACGTGGTATATCGAAATCTTTCATTATTCTCAGTCATTCTTCGATTAATTATGGAACGTTCACTGGGTGATATTTGTTCACTTTAATTTTGTTCTACCACTTTATGCTTTCGGTTTTTCTCTCCCCAATAGTACGGTATAAACATATAGCATGCAGGCAACGAAAACTACAACATACAACGACGGCGCGTTTACATGTTGAACTCACAGGGGCTTGCTAAATCATACTTTGTCTGTTCCAAATAAATTTAATTTCCTTTTTTGGTTTTTATTCCAAGTTGAACTTTTTAGGTTTAACAAAATTTGTACAAAAAAACGAACAAACATCTAGAATATTAATCAAATTAGTTTCAATAATAATGTTTCGTCTATTCTAATAATATATAATCACATATTGAAATATACCATTTATTAATTAAACCTGTAGATGTCAATATTATTTTTTGTCCTAAAAAAATGGTCAAATTTACAAAACAAAAATAACTTAACATTAAGCTGAAATGAACTAATAGAGAGATAGACAAGCATGGTGGTTCCTCATCCTCCCTACACTGCTTAATTTCTTCGTCCTCTCAAATATATGTTTGTGATTCTTCATCCCACAAGATCCAAGCTATATTATCTATCTTTCATAACCCATCAAAGCCGAGGACTCACATTTTGGTTCGGGTTTGGGTTATTGGGAGTTTTAGGGGTCCATGCTCTATTAAGATTTGGTTTTTCAAACCCTTTGGAATAGAGGGATATGTCTAGGGAGAAATTTACAATGATATTTTTTAAATTATTTTAGATTTCATCTGATCAGTATACCAAAGTAAACCTCCTGTTCTCCTACAACCCCCATGCATGCCTATGGGGTGGTGGATGATGTGCATGGCAATAGGGCACTAAGAGTGCAGGATATCCAGTGGATAGGGTTGGCACATGAAAAAGCTCAATGCAATGGGTTTTGGAAATAAAGCTGCAACTGGGGCAACGAGACCCACTAGAGATCAGCTACAAGAGAGTGGAGTAAATATGATAGCGTCCAAAGTGCACTTTGGGGATTTACAATCGGTGACTGATTATGGATTTCCCGGATACAGCTTTGAAATGGTTCATATCACTTCAAAGAAGGTCTCCAATCAACCGGACTTGGCTGTATATGAGCGGGAATGCTTAAGTCAAAGACACTAGGGACCTCCTGATCCAGCATTTTGTGTACAGTGATATCTCGTTGATTCCTCGTATATGTAATCTCAATCAGCACACGAGCAAGCTTGAATGGGTGCTATAGGGACCCGATGAGTCTTATGTTTGGACGAACCGTCACCCAGAGTTCATAAAAGTTTTGATGTTCAGACTCTGTCAAGAATTCAGTAACCACGCCATAGCGTTGCCGATTAGTAATCAAAAAAGAAAAAAGAAAGTGCACTTGAATGTTTTTCCTTGGTTTTAGTGATGTAGATACCTAGTTTCTAAATAAGAAACATTTTTTTCTTTTTCTCGTTGATTTACCTTCTACGTCATTAAAATACCAACGTGACAGAGTAATAAATGATACCATAGAAACTACTTGGTAGTTTCTAGACCGTGAATGCTCTTAGATAGCTTGAGCAGAAGTGCAGGACACGTGTTGTAATGGCTAGGCGGCCGGCAGGAATCGACAAAACCCGGATCGACATGCAGTTGAGGTTTTATTAATTATTATAATATAATTATTATTGCCCGACTGCACGTGTACTCGTCGACAGGCTTAAACACATATGATGCTAGGCTGATTATCGACTTTTAATCACTACATACTGCGTGTATCCAGTTCAGAAATCAAGTCGGCTGTGGGTGTGGCCAAACGAAAGGAAGCTTCTGTGTATATACTTATGCAGACAACTAAGTTGGACTATTGATGATTCTTCTTTCATATATAAAGCAATTTCATTAATAATTAGAGAGAGAGAGAGATCAGAGAAGAGAGAGAGAGAGAGAGAGAGA
>JADLZL010001805.1:0-145479 GCA_015844335.1 Chrysopogon serrulatus
GTGGATCACAAACACAATATGAAATAGAATTTGAGACACGGTATTTGTTTTTACCGGGGTTTGGACTTCTTCAAGTCCTACTCTCCGTTGAGGCATTGCGGCGACCCAAGAATCAAGCTCTTGAGGACCACGCCAGGTCACCCTAGCTGAAGTCTTTTTCAACTTCCTTTGCTTGGCTTGATCTAGAGGACCACGAAGGTCTCCCTAGTCGAAGTCTTTGCAAACTTCGATTCCTTGAGCTCAACTCTAGAGGACCACGCAGGTCTCCCTAGCCGGAGTCTTTTTCAACTCCCTTTCCTCCTTCCACTATTTGATTCCTTCCCTTACGGCGGTGGAATCAACCGTTACAAACTTTCCGAGCCACACCACAATCTCTTGGGTGGTCTCCGGCGACACCTAACCATCTAGGACCGAAGATCCAAGAGTAACAAATGCGAATCACGAGATTTGACAATATGCACAAGTGCTCAAGAAGTGGCTTGCTCTCAATTTGAATTTCACTCAACCCACAATTAGGATTTGGCACTTTGAATCAATCACACACTAAGAGAGGGTTAGAGAGTGTTTGCAAAGCTCTAGGAAGGCTTGAAAACCAGTAGAATCAGCAGCCTCCAAAGGTGGAGGCTTGGGGGTATAAATACCCACTTTGAGAAACTAGCCGTTTTCTAGCCGTTACAGCATACCGGACACGTCCGGTACTCATACCGGACACGTCCGGTATGAGCCCCTGCCCCTCAGCGCAAAGAAACTCCTGGAGCTTCGCCACAAAACATATCTACCGGAACTTCCGGTTTCTGACCGGAACTTCCGGTCAGGGCAGGCGGGCGCAGGCGTCGCGTGCAAGAGATCACTTCCGGCCGTAGACCGGAACCTCCGGTCTGAGCGGAACCTCCGGTCGGGGACCGGAACTTCCGCTAGGCCAAGCTTCGATAGCGGCGTCGCGAAAAAACAGCTCTCCACAAGGTGCACAACCGAGAATACGGACGGCGTCCAGTATACACGAGCTATCTTTGCCCGGTCGATCTCTCGTGCTCTCTTTCACTCAGATCTCACATGGGTTGTCTTGAGCACTTATGTATAGTATCTATCACCATGATGCATCCCTCTTAATAATGCGGCTTTCCTATTCAACTCAAGGCATCAAATAAAAACTAATTGAACCACTTGAGTTGCCTTCAATCACTTTCAATGCCATAGCTTTTGATATTCATCACTTGAGGGTGCAATCATGTCCACTTGATCTTTCTTCTTTGAGTATAGCCATCTTGAGCATGTGACTTGATTCCATTCATCCGATATGAGTTACTCTAAATGGACCAAGTCATTTTCATTACCCCTCTCACCAATTGTGATATTGATCCTTCACACAAATGCAACCATCATAGCTTGATTGATACCTTGACTAAATGCAAGTACTTTCTTCTTTGCTCTAGCTAGGTTCTTGGTCACCAAGCCATCGCTTGCCCTTCACCCTTGCTTAGTACCTCGAAGCCTTTCCTTGCTATCTTCACCTTCTCTAGCCATCAAGTCGCATCATGTGTTGAATCATCAATTAGAGTACATATCCATTTATATTGTCGTCTTCTTCAATCTTCATACTAGTAAGCTTCCAATGTGAGACCTATATATATATACGCAATTCAACATGTCTTTAACACCCAATCCCAATATGCTTGCTTTCATCATAGTTATGAATATCTCACAATATATAAGCCATTGCATGAAATCCATTTGCATTGTTGTCTTGTGTTTGAGCTAGATTGATCATACAACAACACATCATTTTGGCTTTGTACATGTGCATCAAATACTGTGAGATAACCAATTTCCTGTATAGCACTTAGCAATAGCATTAGTCCTTTAATCGCATTGTCATCCAATCATCCAAAACCCACTAAAGGGCTAGATGCACTTTCAATCTCTCTCTTTTTGGTGATTGATGACAACCCGATTAAAAGCTCACAAAAAGATATAGAAATTAAAGCTTTTGGGTTCAATGATTTATGAGGCTCCCCCTTAATATGTTCAATATGAATCGAATTCAATAATGACCTCAAACGTCAATTTGCACATATTAAAACACATAAGAGACTCCCCTAAATCATTGCATCCGTGGGGTGCAAGGTGTGTGTCAAAAATAAATCCGTGATGCATATGACAAGATATATCACACAAGAATAAATATAAAGCAATACACCACACATTTTCACTCTAAAGTATGCATGGTCCTTATGAAAGTAAATACAAAGATATGCATACCACACACATAGCACTCATCACAACAATTTCTCAAGCCCATAAACCACTAAGATAGAATATATCACAAGATCATCTCATACACCCACTATATCACAAGTCTCACAAGATACATAGATGAAGCTCATAACACCGACACAAGTCCGATACATCACATCTACGAATGATACAACAATAAATCTCAACTCAAACTCAAAACACTAGACTACAGTATTGCAAAGATATGTCTCGAGGCCGCACATATGAACCATGAAAGTCCGAAAGTCTGGAAGCTTTAATCACTCTCTCCCCCTTTGTCATCGATCTCCAAAAGGTAGAACACACGATGAACAAGAGACACAAAGGGGGCCGCAAGTCTGTCACTCATCGTCGCCGTCACGCCCCCGGTCGTCAGGGTGAACGGGGACGCACCAGGAGGAGGGAGAACCGCTAGTGCGGCACCCGGTGTAGGGGTCAAAACTACCAAAGATATCACCCCACAAAGCTGAACCAAACTCCTCGGCCGCACTAGGGACGTGGCTGGTCGTAAGGAGGTGCTCGAAGCTGGAGAGGGACGGTGACTGAAGGCTACGGTGGCTGGCTATTTGCTTCTTTGTCTCTAAAGGAACTTCGGTAAACTCTCTATCGTATCGACCTTCGCCTCGCCCTCGGTCTCGGCTCCACCGGCTATCTCATCGAAGGTGGAGACCTTGGAGGGTCAATCCCGAGCTGAGTCGCTATCCGCTTGAGAGTCTTCGTGTCCTTCCTCCTCGCCTCTCTCTCGTCGATTGGCCGGGTCAGGATATCCTTACACATCCCAAAGATGGAGCTAAGAAACTTCCGGAGGGGTGAGCGAGAACCACCACCTCGGTGAGAAGGTGAAGGAGCATGTGGCGGTGGAGACTCTGCACCACTTGCTGCATCACCCCCGGGTGCCTCTCTTCTTTGCTCCACTGGACCCATTTGGAGGAACTCCCAACTCCTCTAAGTCACAAAAATTTTCGGGGCCTTATGCACTCCGTCATACTCAAATGTGTGTCTGTCACCGCTCAATCGTGTGCATAATGTAGGGAGCAAAGCCACAGCCCTTGAGGGGCCTCTCACCAACACTACGAATCTCACACCGGATAAAGTCGAAGACACCGAAAGGCTACGCAGATCGGTGCCATTCGGGCAAGAAGGTTTCTAGAATAATCTACAATTGATCCCTTGTCTCCTCCCTTACGGTCAATGGTCTTCCCGAACATCCGATCCAGTACTTTGTAGGTGGGATGAAGACCAACCACCTTGCCAACTGATCCTCTCTCTCTGAGGTGGATACATGTAGTCCATCTGCTCTAGAGGTAGGATAATCTGCTCATGTATCTTACGCCTCCGAAGATCCTCATCCGAGAAGCCTAGGTAACCCTGCAAATGCCGCATAATCAACACTGTACCACTCGGCCCTCAAGCATCCAATGCATACGCCTAGTGTCCTCCTCAACAAACAAAGTGGCGTAGAAACGGGCTATCACCTCGAAGTTCCAATCATGGCTGAACTCCATGATTCCATAGACCCCACAATGCGCTCACTGGATAGCAATAGCATGGTCAAGAGATGGCTTATGAAGATCCACGGTATCTTGCCAATCCACCCACCGAGACTTAGCCACAATGGCTTCCTCTTGAGTATCACACTTATGTAGAAATCCATGTGAAACTGAGTGTGAAACCTGTAGTCAAAGCTGAATCTTGGGCAAACCTCTAGGATCAATCCTCCCTCGATCACGAGCTCTCTTAGTCATACCCTTTGCCCTATAGTCTGTGATGTGGACATATCTAGGCAAATGTGGACGGTGAATCTCAAGCAACCCAAAATAATTGCCCTACTGCCCTGGCTGGTGAGCTGGAGCTTCAACTTGCTCCTCTTCTTCTTCTTCTTCTCCTTCCTCCTCAATCTCATCTGAGCTGTCACCCTCTCTGTCAGTGCTCTTCCTCTTCCTGCTGGACTCAACTCTGTAGTCCTCTGTCTCATCATCATCAGACGAGGAAGAACCACTGCCCTCTGCATATATAGGTGCAGCCCCGGCCCGGCTGCTCTCTCCTAGGCCTCCCGCCGCTCTCTCTGGCCGAGAGCTCCTCGGGAACATATCCTGCCTAGCCTTCTTGTGCCTCTCAAAAGCTCTAGGATCATGCAAGCCCTTGGTCCGAGGCTCCATTCTGCCGCCTCTTTCTCCTGACATCTCTGTTGTCCTGTTTTCAGAAGATTTTGCAAAGAATTTCAGAAACTGAGCTCAAGTGCCATTTCAAACATTGCGAGTAGGGAGATAGAATCATTTATCTAATCTTTGCAAACACCTAGTCCATCACTTGTACTAGGTTCACAAGACATCATTGACAAACAATAATAACCCTACAAGCAACATTAAAGAGGAATTGAATCAAAACTGCAGGGAGACCTGCATTGCTGTGTCATACCGGACGACGCGTCCGGTAGGCATACCGGACGCGTCCGGTATGCACGGACAGCAACCCTAACCAGGGGTTTCAATCCAATCCTCTACCAATTCAATTCAAACTTCAGGCATAGCTCCTAGACATGTAATGTGACATCTCTACCGACCAGATTTGCAAATAATCCATTGAACACATAGATCGGATGGGGTCCAGTTTTGAATACCTTCAGTGGAGAAAAGAGAAGGGAAGTCCAAAATCCAACGACCAGATCCTTGATTCTTGATGGGAATGCAATCCAATCCTCTCCTCCTTGCTTGTTTTCCTTGGTTGAATCAATGGGGTGCCATGGGAGAGAGGGAGAGGAAGTTTAGGTGCTGGAGGTTTGAAGAAAAGAGTGGGAACCAGACCAGGTCCAAAGGGGTACGCTGCCCTTATACCTCGCGCATACCGGACACGTCCGGTAGGCATACCAGACACGTCCGGTATTTGTGGGCTGGCTGTTTTTGCTCCGAATTTAGGTTCTCTCTTTTCCAATCCCCTTCTTGATTGATACTTATTCCAAGATAATGTTTAATCACCAGTTAAACACAGCATGGCATCCAATCTCATACAAAACTTGAGGTGAATTATTTCCTTTCCAAAGTTAGGCATACTCTTATTTCCAAAGGTAGAGAGATGATCTTAGAGGGATATAGTGATTAGGACTTGAGAGGGACCATGTCATTTGTGATTAGTTGACCAAGCGAGCAATAGGAGCAATAACCATAAATGACATGGCTAGGTCACAGAGACCAAAAACCAAATTGCTTTTTAAAATCACACAACCTACACATGCTAGTAGGGGTTTTGAAAATCATCTATCCTACCACACACAAGTGCACACTCTAGCATAAAGGGCCTTAGATGCACTATAATGCATGTATGTAAACACATACCTTTGCCTTGAGCCCACAACATTTCCACTAAGATAAATCCCATCATGACATTAATTTGGTTGACCCCACTTGTTATATGATTATGTCATGAAGGATTTTTCACTTAAGATCATAGGACTACATAAAATACTCAAATGAAGTTGTTAGACCACAATAGTTCAAAATAGAAACTTATCTCCCCCTAAGTTAGTGCATCAAGTGATTTGAATAACCTGAGACAAGCACTTTAATTCTATTAAGAATATGGGAGATAATTTTCTATTTTGACCACCATATAGATAATTTGCCGAATATCAAATTGGGTGAAGAGATGCTCACAATACACTTAGAAATAGTTGATCACAAGCTTCTGAGTATACCGAACATATATCAAAACATACGGTCAAACTCAGTTTCAATTCAAATTGATGTTTCTGCTCCACTGCCATACCGGACACGTCCGGTATGCGCAGGACAGAACCAGCAAACTTCTCTGCTTGTGATTATTTCTTCCATTCTTTTCATCTTTGAACACCTGCATCTCAACAAATGTATTGCTCTACTAGAGAGCCATTAAAAAGCACCATATGGCAAGTAGTATAAGCTATTAATTGAATCTAATTAGCCACTTCAAATATTTCACAAATTTGTCAATTTGTGAACTATTGAGCACTAACCAACTAAGTGGCTATCCTATAGGTTTTAGGTACTTATCATTAATGATGAAGATGAAGAATGGAATATCAATTACAAAGAAATCTTCGGGTCAACCATATAAAATGATATGATAGAAGTTGGTTGATAGACTGAGTAAATATGTTCAATTTGCTTGCTCAACCACCCCGAAGTCCTCATCTCATCACCTAGTACCTGCAGCAACAATCTAAGCACATTTTGGTACCCAACTCATATTGGGTCCTTTTACGTTAGTCAACAAGTGCTTAGGTACCCAAATGGTTTTAGTACTAGTTTGAGGTGAACTCATCACCTTACTAGTGCTAACTCCATTTGTGCCCTTCCTAAGCATATCAATAAAACCAAATGTGTTCGATTTAGGAAGGTCACCATTTGGGCAATTATAGCTCACATATCCCTTTCTTCTACACACATAGCAAATGCGCCCTTGATTTGCCTTTTGCTTGTTTTGCTTGTTGGGGCATCCATCCACCGTGTGTCCCGCTTCATTGCAACCATAACACCTCCTTGTTCCAGCTATAAAACCAACTCTTGCTTACTCGTTGGTGGGACAATTCTTGCTATGATGGCCTGGCTTGTTACACTTGATGCAAGCACTTGATTGAACACTCTTAGCTTGCTTGGCCAACTTGTTTGAGGCCTTTTGATCGGCCGCTTCCATTTTGTCGGCCCAACTCTTGTTTGGACACATAGCCCATTCATGCCCATACAATCCACAACCATAGCATAGTCTCTTCTTGTGTTTCTTGCTCTTGGTTGCGTTGGCGTTGTTTGATGTGTGATTCGTTTGTTGGGCTTTGGAGGTAACACGGTTTGAACCCTTCTCAAGCTTCTTCACCATGATGTCACGGTTATCTTGAGAAGGTTGTGCTTCTTCCTTACCTTTCAACCGAATCACATCTTTCTTGAGTCTTTTCACTTCTTCTTTGAGCTCCTTGTTTTCTATAAAATTTAGCTCAATCGAAGATTGGCTTGCTTGAGAAGCACACTCATTAGTACTACAAATATTCAATTGAGGTGGTGTGCTAGTGAGAGTGTGAGTGTGAGATTGAGAGGATTTTACCGATGAGATTACAACCTCATTAGCTACCTCAAGTATGATATGCGATTCCACTAATTCCTCATGTGAGCACTTGAGATGAACATACTTAGCTTGTAGCACATTGTATTTGCTTGATAGTTCATCTAGCCTTGCCTTAAGCTTAATGTTTTCTTTTTCTAATTGTGAAGCATTAGAAGAGGAGTTAGTAACTAAAGCATGCTCAATTGACAATTTTTCATACCTTTCATTGATTGCTCTTAGTTCTTCCAACTTGGAGATGAAAAACATTTCTTGTTTTTCAAGCGATTGATCTTGCTTCTCATTCTCCTCTTCTAGCTCAACATTCTTCTTCACTATCTTCATGAATATGAGCTTGTCCTTGTTCCGAGATGATCAAGAGTGTAGTTGTCTTCAATTTCAATATCACTTGCTACTTGATCATCTACTTGTGCGATCTCCATATTTTCATCAAGATTCTTCACTTGATCTTTCTTGATGGGCTTCTTCTTGATTTTCTCGGCCGTAAGACACAAGTGATGCAGCTGGTGTGACTCATCACTTGGTGACCATCATTTGGAGTGTGGCCTTGCACGGCCTTTGCTAGTTGTCTTCTTTGCCTCGGCCCGTCACGGACACGTCCGGTAGGTCTACCGGACACGTCCGGTAGTCACTGTCTGGCAGCAGTGCAGCCGAGTCTCGCTCATTCACTTCCGGCTCAGTGAGTTGCTCGTTTCTTGAGGCTTCTTTAGTGCAATATGACATGGTAGACGAGCTGTCCATTGATTTCCACACATAGCATTCATCACATTTGGATTTCCCATACAACTCAAAGAGTCTAATCCAAATGAGATGAGCACTCTCCCGGCGGTGCTTGACCATTGTAGATAGCCTCATCAAGAAACTGCACTCAATGTACTCAAAATGACATTACATGCCATAGCGTTGAGTTGCACGCATCTCTCTTCCTCTTTTGTCAAATTTTTATAGTTGCACCAATCAACTATGGAGAGAGAGATGCTAGCATCCACAATACACTCAACAAGAGGGCTAATATCTCTAAAAGTATTGAGTACATGAATTGACCAAGATAGGAAGTTTGAACCATCATTCCGGAGAAGCACGAGCTCCAATTCGATAGGCGTCGACATCCTTTTCTCACGGCGGTGAAGCTTTTAGTGAGTCCTTACTCTGATACCACTTGTAAGGACCGAGGATGCGCCTAGAGGGGGGGTGAATAGGCGTTTCTAAAAATTAACACCTTCAAATGCGGAAACGATTAGTATCGGAGTTTCCGATGAATTGGAAACTCTAAATCAGAGAATTAAACCCCCTCACAATATAATCACAGAGAATATAATTAATGAACAATAAGACAACGAGACAAAACCCTGCAACACAAAGTTGGAACAGATAGCGGCGACTGAAGCACTCAGTGCAATACCGGACGCGTCCGGTATGCACACCGGACATGTCCGGTATACACGGGTTTGTCAGGGAGCCCCTGAAACTTGCGCCTTTCGATTCCAAAGCTCGGCACCAGTTGTGGGCACCTCTAGATGACCTGTGGAGCTCAGTGAACCTGCAGACAATCTCAAATACCACAAGTGGATCACAAACACAATATGAAATAGAATTTGAGACACGGTATTTGTTTTACCGAAGTTCGGACTTCTTCAAGTCCTACTCTCCGTTGAGACAGCTGCGAGCAACCCAAGAATCAAGCTCTTGAGGACCACGCAGGTCACCCTAGCTGAAGTCTTTTTCAACTCCCTTTCCTCCTTCCACTATTTAATTCCTTCCCTTACGGCGGTGGAATCAACCGTTACAAACTTTTCGAGCCACACCACAATCTCTTGGGTGGTCTCCGGAGACACCTAACCGTCTAGGACCGAAGATTCAAGAGTAACAAATGCAAATCACGAGATTTGACAATATGCACAAGTGCTCAAGAAGTGGCTTGCTCTCAATTTGAATTTCACTCAACCCACAATTAGGATTTGGCACTTTGAATCAATCACACACTAAGAGAGGGTTAGAGAGTGTTTGCAAAGCTCTAGGAAGGCTTGGAAACCAGTAGAATCAGCAGCCTCCAAAGGTGGAGGCTTGGGGGTATAAATACCCACTTTGAAAAACTAGTCGTTTTCTAGCCGTTTTAAACATCTGGGACACGTCCGGTATGAGCCCCTCAGCGCAAAGAAACTCACGGAGCTTCGCCACAAAAAACATATCTACCGGAACTTCCGGTCTCGACCCGAACTTCCGGTCGAGGGCAGGCGGGCGCGGCGTCGCGTGCAAGAGATCACTTCCGTCGTAGGCCGAACCTCCGGTCGGCGGAACCTCGGTCCGGCGGAACCTCCGGTCGAGGGACGGAACTTCCGCTAGGCCAAGCTACAAAGCAAGCGGTAGCGTGCGAAAAACAGCTCTCCACAAGTGCACAACCCGAGAATACCGGACACGTCCCGGTATGCATACCGGACGCGTCCGGTATACACGAGCTGTGCTGCCCCGGTCTGTCTCTCGTGCTCTGTTTCACTCAGATCTCACATGGGTTGTCTTGAGCACTTATGTATAGTATCTATTACCATGATGCATCCCTCGTAATAGTACGGCTTTCCTATTCAACTCAAGGCATCAAATAAAAACTAATTGAACCACTTGAGTTGCCTTCAATCACTTTCAATGCCATAGCTTTTGATATTCATCACTTGAGGGTGCAATCATGTCCACTTGATCTTTCTTCTTTGAGTATAGCTATCTTGAGCATGTGACTTGATTCCATTCATCCGATATGAGTTACTCCAAATGGACCAAGTCATTTTCATTACCCTCTCACCAATTGTGATATTGATCCTTCACACAAATGCAACCATCATAGCTTGATTGATACCTTGACTAAATGCAAGTACTTTTTTCTTTGCTCTAGCTAGGTTCTTCAGTCACCAAGCCATCGCTTGCCCTTCACCCTTGCTTAGTACCTCGAAGCCTTTCCTTGCTATCTTCACCTTCTCTAGCCATCAAGTCACATCATATGTTGAATCATCAATTAGAGTACATATCCATTTATATTGTCGTCTTCTTCAATCTTCATACTAGCAAGCTTCCAATGTGAGACCTATATATATATATATATATATATATATATATACGCAATTCAACATGTCTTTAACACCCAATCCCAATATGCTTGCTTTCATCATAGTTATGAATATCTCACAATATATAAGCCATTGCATGAAATCCATTTGCATTGTTGTCTTGTGTTTGAGCTAGATTGATCATACAACAACACATCATTTTGGCTTTGTACATGTGCATCAAATACCTGTGAGATAACCAGTTTCCTGTATAGCACTTAGCAATAGCATTAGTCCTTTAATCGCATTGTCATCCAATCATCCAAAACCCACTAAAGGGCTAGATGCACTTTCAAAAAGAAGGATAAGAAAAAAACCAATGGAGACTTAAGGCCCTAGAGGCATATGGGTGCCAGAAATTAGACCAGAACATTTTTTTTGCTATTATTGACCACACATCCTAGGAGGAGAAGTATATTTTGTCCTTTTGAGTCTTTTTTTAGAACTTTCGGGGGGGATTAAACAATCCCCATCTACTTTTCATTCCACAGATGCCCGAGAGAGAACCCTCGGTTGGTGGAAGGGCATGGCGCCAATCCGAATACAAATAGCTCCATAGAAGTACAAAGGGGGAGAGAGAGATTACAACACCACAACGACAACAACAACATACTAACAGGGGAAAAGAGAACACTAAAAGATAACCCTAGGGTAACTCTGGATGCCAGTCGAGAGCCGCTGACCGATCGTCAATTTGCGCCACCACCGAGCAACATACTCGCCGTTTTCGCCGGAGCCTTTGTGCCCCGCACCACTCCTCATAGCTACGCCGTTCCACTGCTGCCCTCCACCTGAGACGCGAAATGTGGAAAGGGAACGAACAGTGGAATGGGGACTAAGAGTGGTGATCGACACGCAAGCCCAAGATCACCGGATACGACGACCTCCCTTTTACTAACGATGAGACATACAACACATCCGGGCCCCACTCGGCATAAGATTTTCTAAGCATCATCAAGGAGAGCGTCGACGGAGCAGAGGTGCCAGAGGAGGACGCTCATCGAAGCGACGGCAACGACTAGCAGCCACGCCAAGTCTTACCCAGGAGAGGATCAAGGATCAAGATAGGGTGAGAGAACAAGAGATACAAAGGCGAGAGCACAAGGACATGCCGAGCGTGGGCAGCAGAGCTCAAGCGGTGTCGGGGGCATAGATGGCCGTAGGTAACGACGCCTTCAACAAGGATTGTGACATCCACAGATGCCACCGTCGTAGTCCCAAGCAGCACTATCGAGTAGGTAGTAGTGGCATAATCTTCAACGACGCCTCCAAGGAGGAACATGACGCCAAGTGCGCCATCGTCGCCGATCCGAAACAAGTCCGGAAAGGCTTTCGTCCAGATTCTATACCAACTCGGCACGCCGTGTAACATCCCAGGCCCGGCGCACGGCCACGGCCCACTCTACCTAGGGGTGGGTCAAGCTGCGTAGCAACCAACCCGCGTTTGCTGGCCCTCGCTTCACGCAAAAGCGGTTAACCGAAGGTTACTACGCGTCCCTGGCTCTGGTATTTAAGTCGGTCTGGTGAACTCAGAACTCACGTCATGGTACTAAACCACCCGGATGAACAGTGCCGCGACGCTACAGTACCATCGTGCTACAGTAACCGGCTGCTACAGTACCCGCAGCCCAGCACTATTCATTTCAGCCCACTTAGGCAGGGATGTTACACGCCGGAGCTGGCCGTCCACCACCACCCGCTGTGACAGGCTACACGACGACCTACTGGAAGCCCAACCCGGCTTGGCTTTCAAAATGGTAGGAGTTGGACTCTGATGACGCCTCCAGGAGGGGGACGACGCGCCGCGCTTGGCCGCCACACGCCTCGACTACAGCCAGAGAGGGTTTTCACCCAGATCCATATGCCTACTGGAGAAAGAGCGCATCATTGCAAACCAGACTTAGCGACGACAAGTAGTGGCCGAAGGGGGAGGGGCGCTTCCGGAGCTTGTAGATGCCCATCACGCTGCCCACCCGCCCATGAAATTTGGTCCTCACTACGCCCGGCCGGTGCGAATCAAGAAGAACCCGAAGCGCCCACCGCATCTGGACCGCCCTTGCCGGGCCGCGTGCGTCGTCGGCCACCACGTCAGTAGCGAGGCGAGCACGCGCAGCAGCGATGCCTCTGCATCAAGAAGAGCGCCGCCGTGAGCCCGCCGATGACCAGCCGAGCTTCGCCGTTGCCGACGCCTCGCGATGGCTGGGAAGGCCGGCCACAGCTGACCGGCCGCGAGCCACCCTACTCGTGGGGCGCGCACGAGGGGACGGGGACCCGGCCCTGGCTGCTCACTCAACGTGCGCCGAACGCCCTGCAGTGCTGCCGCTGTCAGCGAGCGGCCCGAGCCCCGCCGGCTTTGCTCGTCGTCGTCGCGACCGGATCCGGGCCGAGGCACCGGACTCGAGGCTTGGGGACGCTGATCCGGCCCAGCGGCGTTTTCCTCCTCCTCACGGCTCGCGACATGGCCGGCAAGAGTGGCGGAAGCGGCAAGACGGGGGAGGACGACGCACGGCGGAGGTGGCGGGATGGTCGCGCCGCGCCAGATCCGGCGTGTAGGTGCCGGATCGAGCCTAGGGGGACCGGATCGGGCGCATCGAGCTCGCGCCTGAGCCGGCCCTTGCTCCATGGCCTTCTAGGTCGAAGAAGAAGAGGGGTGGGGAGGGAGAGACGGGGAGGTGGGGTCTTTGTGGAGAGCCTTTTTGAGCAGCGCCACGCTGCCGCCGGGCCGCTAGCAAGGGAGCAGCCGGCGGCGCCGGGAGCCTTCGGCCGGCGGAGTGGTTTCGGCGGCGGGGGGGAGTCGCCGGTCGCCCTGTACGGAGAGCGACGCCTTCTGAATTTATCTTAAAAATTGCTCAATGTACCGTCCTTTGAATCTTAAATGTGCTTTCATTATGGGACCGAGGGCATAATCCTTTAAAACGAAATGTCTCTACGAGGCACACAGTTTAATCACATCCACATGGTGGCTTATGGGTTCATTGGCCAATATCTAACTTCAAAGGGCTGAACATGCAAATAATTGATACAGTTTTATTTTTAATTTAGATTAGAAACTGCTAATTACACTGCCTTTGGTGGTGGTCAGCTTCTGGTAGCTTTTAATAATTTCATTACAGCACTGTAGTCGATGAATGCGAGGTGGTGGGCTGTGGATTGCAACATTATTAATGCCGGTGTGGATACGAATGATTTTTTTAGGTTCCATGATTACCTTGATACTATATGCTTTACAGTCAGCAACGTGTCATCTATTTTTGCATTTGTTCTCATAATATTATCCTTAGCGTTCCGCCTTTGAATCAATGCAACGGGCGTGTTTGAAATGACAGGCATTTTTTTAATGAGTTCATCACATGCTTTCGGGACAATGCCTGCACGAGACTGTTTGGGAGTTTCGAATCTGATAGAAAAAGGGTTACCATCAATCCCTACTACGAAATAGTAGTAAATGTATGACGGCATAAATTTGCACTTTCTCAGAAGAAAATGATGTGCACTTACTTTTTTTTTAAAAAATGATGTACTTTGGGTTCCTTCACCAAATATTTAAGGCCGGGCCAGTTTCTGCCCTTGAGGACCCAGGGGAATGGGCCGTATCTTTATGATTGGGCCTACGGACCAATGGCCCACACTTTACGGATGGCCATTGGACGGTCCAGTAAAACCACGCCAAAGCTAATTTGCTCCCCACATATCCACTGTCCGTATCATTGAGACAGCTCACAGACCAAACGACTGGCACCACATCGGGTCCACTGGGCCGGTCCAGTAAAAGAGCCACGTCTAACGTCTCGTCTCCAACTGGGCCGTGTGTTCGTGTGAAACCGAAAGGGCAACGGGCCAGTGGGGCCCCTGCTATCAGCGCCGAGCGGGAAGCAGTGGGCTCCCGCCATTTCCCTCCGATTCACACGACGCGGCGGCGGCGGCTTTCCCTCCCGCGCCGCGCCCGATCCCCATTTCGATCCAATCCACCTGAGCCTTTTTACCGCCATTTTCTTGGCGCCAAACTCGCCTACACTTCCCGCCACGCGCCCCCTCCTCCTATAAACTCACCCACGATTTCCCGTCTCCTCCCACGCTCCGCCGCTTGCAGCAGTTACCGAGATCCAGAGAGGGAGGGGCAGCAGTTCTACCCGAGAGCGACAGATCCACAGCCGAGAGCGACAGAACAGCATGGTGGTGGCGCTCGGACCCGGCCGGTTCTACGGCAGCGGCCTGCCGAGGCCGCGCTTCTTCCCCGGCGACCGCGTCGACCCGCCGCCGTCCGTCACCGACCCGCTCCTCGAGTGGGGCGCGCGAGGCGCACTGGTCCATGGGCGGCTTCGGCGTGAAGCGCCTCCGCCTGCAGGGCCGCATCGAGGGCTCCATCGACAAGCTCCGCCGCAGCGCGCGCCGCGACGCCAGGGCCAAGGCCAAGGCCAAGGCCCGCTCCGCCGGCCACATGCCCGCCTCGCTCGCCGCGCTTCGATCTGACGACGACGCCTCCGATGGGGACTCCGAGGACGAGGAGGAGGTGGCGGCGCGGGAGCGGGCCCTGAAGCGGGAGCTCGTCGACGACGACGTGGACTCCGGCGAGTCCGACGAGTCGGAGGAGGAGGAAGAGGAGGACGAACCACTCGCGGCCATCGTCACCGCCGCCAAGAAGAGGCGCGCGAGGAAACTCAGCGACGAGTTCGACCGCATCGCCGTGGAGCAGCAGCTGGTGGAGAAGAAGCAGAAGGCGGGTGCCGCCACGCCGGCGAGGACGTCGCCGAGGAGGCAGGCTTCGGCGCCTGAGGCCGCGGCGCCGGCGAGGGCGTCTCCGAAGAGGAAGGCTTCTGCATCCGCTGCTGGGGCGCCGGCGAGGGCGTCGCCAAAGAGGAAGGCTTCTGCAGCGGCCGCGGCGCCCTCATCGGCGACCGGGGCAAGGAGGACCTCGCCGAGGAACAAGCACTGAGCTGAGGTCGCTGTATGTGCTGTTCTAGTTCTTGATCTGTTTCTTGGCGATTGTGGGGTGCTAGTCTTGAAAGTGTAATGTGGTTGGTTGTTTTGCAACGGCTGGATTGGAATGACGATGGTACTGAATCGAATCGAATTGTTGGTTATCTCTGTAATGGAATTGAAATATTGAATGGATGGTTTATCTCTATTAATCAATGTAATTTTATGACCATATATAGCATTTTTCGGCCTTGCTTAACTTGGTTCTTAGTGTTGCTTAAGTTCGAATCATTAGCTATTTAGCTGAAACTTTCACATACTTGGGAAATTTGTCAAAGGTATGAAAACATATTTATGAGCATGTGGCCAGATGCTCGCATGACGAAGTGCTAGTTTGCTACAGTGATGACTATTGCATTTAGTCACATTGCATACAGTATAACTGTATAAGAGATACTAGTCATGATGAAATTGTTGATTTTATCTTTGAAATAACCCCGAAATGAAAGTTATTCCTGCTCTTTGTTGTTTCTTGTTTGTGGTTCTGTGTTTGTACACTCAAATTAATCTGTCAGTTGCTTTGCAAATAAGAAAAAAAAATGTGGATCCCAGTCATTTGATCAGGCTAAGACATCGAATGGGTACTCTCTCTATGAATGAATGGACCTTGAAATAATGTAGGTCCTGGTCTGATACCCAAGAGGCCATGATGCAGCCACCTTTTTTCTGGGCTCCATTGTTGATATTGGTATATCCGTATATGTTAAACTTGTGACAACAACAAGGAAAGAATGGTACATTTAGGCCAGCACTTAATTCTTGCTGCCCTGCTGGATTGTGTATGTATTTGAATCTAGGACCATTTCAAGTCTAATTCCATTAGTATATAGAAAAGGGTCAAAAAATGATTGGGTGCTCATGTGTTGGGGTCGGAGACAATTCTTTCGATCTCTTCCAGCAGCCGCTCCTTCTCTTCGGTTAAGTCCTCGTTTTGCTTCTGAAGCTCCTCGATCTGTTTTGTCTGCTCTGAATCTTTCCTGTAATCGTGTTTATAGACATTTAATCAAATAGGTTTGCAAAAGTGGCTTATGATTACTTGGCAAGAATTTTCCTTAGAAAACTGTGTCCTTGTAGCAGTGTACCCACCTGTTCATGAAAGATAGGTTAAGTTTTAGTGATCGGACCTCCTTCTCTAGGGTTTCACAGCGTTTAAGTACAGCTTGCATGTCAGATGGTATTACTGGTGTAGAACTTCTTTCCTTTGCTTCTGCCATTCTGAACCATAAACATGTAATGCGACATCACATACTGTATGATAATTATAACTCACTGTTCAAGACCATTGTTTGAAAGAAGAGAGAACCATCACATACTTGCGTGAGCGCTCAACCCTGCGCTTCTTCGTTGGATCTCCATTATCAGCTGCAGAGCTAACTAATTAGATTGTTTGGTGATTAAGCAGAAACTGGACAGTAGTATATGATATTTTAAGCAACTATATGCTCATTTGACACAAGTACATATGTACATGACAGTTTCATATATTTCAAGTTCCCCCAAATATCTTATAAACATGTGTTCAGGGTGAGTGATTGTTTCGAGAAATGGCCATATGCCAATTATTTGGTGCCTAAAAAATAAGTTATCTGTTGGATATACCTGCTTGTTCTGATGAAATGGATCCCATTCGAGTTAGGGCTGCTTTCTGCAAATGAGAAAAATGATCCATATTGAAATAATTCAATAGAACAAACTTTTGATGCTCCAGAAATATGAGTTGAACTTACCTTTCTCTCATCTTTCAAGGTATCCTTTTGTACCCTCTCTCTGTATTCTGTACATTTTGAAAAATATAAACACATTTTTATTCACCCATGGCATGATCACAATGACATCGTTACAGGAGAAAAGATCAAGCATTCTCACATCTATGTTCTGACTTGTAAGTATTTTTGTCAGGCAAATTACAGTTTTGCTAAACTGAAGGATATCCATATTGATAGAAGTATACCTTTGCCTTTTGATTTGCAGTCGGTTGTTCCATTTGCAGCATTTTTTCTAGTGCTCTCACAAACAGACATCGCTTGCCCTGTAGGAGGTAGCTCATCACACATTTCAAATCCAGCTGAATGAGTGGTCATAGCAGTAGAGGATCCACTGTGTGAAGGCTCTCGAGACGCCGCACCGAACCAAACCTGGTTTGCGGGAGCAACGAAGTTACCATTGTTTGGTTCCATGGGCCTTTCGACCTTGGGAAGCATCAGGGAATCCTGAACTTGGGCAGTTGTCACTATGGGAAAGAAATCTGATCCTCCAAGGATATTCTGTTGAAACTGCTGAGTGTCATAGAATCCAAAAGAATTGCCTACTGAGGTGTCTTTGTTAGCAAGGCTACCAAACTTCTTGCGCTCAAGTGTGTCCTTGAGCATGCTCACCACTGAGGTAACAGTATCCTGTGCTGCCATATGTGGATTATCCAGAGGGGATGTTGATGAACTTGAAGGAGATACAAACTTTGGTGTATGAACAGGTGTGTTGCTCATTGGTGTGCTGTTTGTTGTGTTTGTAAAATCTTGTTTTAATTGGTTAGTTGCTTCAATGCTTCCTATAGTTATTGGTGCCATATTAGTTTGCATTGCAGCATACCTCCTCCTGTAAATATGATCAAGAAAATTGAGGCAAGAACCATATATTTCATGCGGGAAGGTAATAGTGCACATGGAATCTGAAGGTCATGCCTTAACTCTGACGAACGACTTCTAGTCATTGGTTGAGTGCTGTGGAACCAGGCCTAGGAATGGATAAAATGAGAAAATTACTGCCTTTTCCTCATATACAAATTTGTAAATATGGTAGCAACTGGACTGTGAAGATGACTAACTTTTGCTAGAAGTAGGTCACTGGCTTGCAGTCCCTTCTCTGCTGCATTTCTGTTATGGCAAAAAAGCAAGATCTGTAAAACTTGTAATACATAGATCATAAAGTAGAATGTGATTTTCTTTTCAAGAAACTGCAGAAGGTGATGTTGGCATATAAATACAGTACTTGAGTGATTGCTGGTTATGGTTATTTGGATATTCGACTGGAGGAATTGCTAGACTCTGTGGAACCAAGTTGTCAGTGATAAAATTTTGTTGAGCAATGTCATGCTGTTGATTCGGAAGGCCTGCAGCTTCTGATGACAACCTGCATAGTTTGGACAACAACTTGTGAGTTAGGAGTTGCAGTTAACCAAATCATAGGAGTTGATCATAAAAGGAGTAGATCTGTCATGCTTGTCCAACCTTTAACTGGGTAATATGCGTACCTTTATATGCTTTCTTAAAGTCAGTATGATATATTTAGTATCTGAGGCATATGAGTTCAGATAGCCTTTTTAGATTAGTTTCAATTAAATTACTGATCTTTGTTTGTACATTTACAGATCTAGAAAATTTAGTTAATTCTGCATCATTTACCAGTATCTTACCTAGATGGCTGTCGAGGGCGATTGTTCACTGCACCAAATCCTGGGATCTGCAAATAAGTAGCCATACATTTAGGTGATAGATTCCTGGTAAGAGATTAGCCAACATATTAAGAGGCACTTTAGTATTCATGTTCATATAGCTTACATAACATCTGCTATGTACTTTCTGAAATGATAGAAGAAGTGAGTGATCCCCAGCAAAAGGGACCATATGTTCTGAATCATGAACCATTTCATCTTCATGCTCAGAGAGAAGTAAAGACAGGAAAATTTCAGAATTCTTGCCTCTCCATTCATAAGCCAGCTGTTGAACAACTCCTCGCTATCTTCTCTGAGACCTTGCGACATGTTCTTGAACCCCAGCATCTCCATGCTTGGCGCTGCTGCCACTCCCATTGAGTTCTCCATCACTGCCTTGAGGAAGATCTCCTCGCTGGTGTTCCTGAACAAATCAGATAGGCCCCTCCCCTCCATCTCCATGAACCCCTCTCAGCTCAACCTCCCCTCTCCTGGTGCAACAAGTGACCAGATTGATAACAGGAGTCGTGAAAAGCTGTCTTTAGTAGTATTGCAGTAGTAGGGTCACTAAGGGCAAATCACTTGAAATTCAAGCAACAGAAGCAATGAAACAAAAAAGATAATATAAAATAGAATCCCACCTAAAACACCAATTAATCTTATAGAAGTGTTGCTTGGCAGAAGAGTTCAAGCACAGAAGACATGTACTAGTTGAGTGTGGCACTAGCTGGGACTAAACAAAGTGATGGCAGGTATCTTCCCCTTCATTGGAGGCAAAGATTCCGTTCTCCTCATTTTGTCTCATCAGTGGAAAAAACAGCCTATGAAGAATTTGGCCACTTTCGCGCCAATGAACGAATACGCACACGCAGTCTATACTCTATACTATGTGTATGTATGAACAGAAAAGGAGTACATTGCTTGAATTACACATCTCCTTATGCTGACATCTTCTGTACATGGTCTGGAAAAAAAAAATGCTTGAATTGGACAAATCTTCTGGCTGCTGCTCTAGATTCTTCTGCTATGTTCTATGTTTACTCAGAAACACCAAATGTTTGAACTATTTGCATCTTTTTTGTTCTATATGATTCAGAATTCCTACTTCAAGGATTAATCTGTAGCAACTTGGTCCTAGGTGTTGAAACTGATAGCATTCCTAGTTCAAGGATTAATGTGTAGCAGCTTGGTCCTAGGTGTTGACACTGACAGCATCTATGATATGGGTATTAAGATAATATAATGCAGCAATTGGAGGAAGTGGATGGCCAGTCTAAGTGCCCATAGGCTTACTCGGCATCACAGCGACATATTTGAATCATATATAATACATACTGACGCAAGGCTCAAAAGCGCCGGTTTGGAGCCTCCTCCCTGACATGAACCTCTCACCGGATCATTTCTTCTATTACTGGTAAGGTAAACTGGCTCCTCGCGTCATGTTTAATTGTTGATATAGTTTGATGGCAAAAAAAGCTTTGCTTTGGAAGCTTCTGCTGATTCTGACAACGGCTCCTGTTTGAATTTCTTCTGTAACTGAAACACAGAGAGAGCTGCAAATCTCCAAATGCAAATTTTAATTAAAGAAACGATGTATATTTTTAAACATAAAACCCTTGACATGCTCTCTATCTGCAGCAGTGAAAAGACAAACTTACTGGTTTAGGTAACACAGCAAAAACTGTATACTTTTGTACCTTTCCTGAATCTGCTGAAGGGGCCGGTCTATTGGTGAATGGTGAATGAATTCACATGAATTTGCATATGGTTTTCACTGACACTAACATTTGTCTTTCCTATCCAACTTCCATTTACAGAAACAAAGACCCCATGAGGTTTGACCAGGACAATCAACCGAGATCTTCCACGACTGTCCGTCCAGATACATCCCTGGTTGCTTGTGTCAACAATAAACACCATAGATTAGGTGGTCCGTCAGCATCAGCTACGATCATACAGCAGGTATTCTACACCAAAAGACATTAGAAAAAACGTATTCTACACCAAAACCGTACTATACTACCTCGCAATCTTGCAGAGACGGAGCCGCACAGCCGTAGGCCTATAGCTGTTGTCCATTGCTGCGAACCGCACCCGGCGGCACAGGCGCAAGGACGGATTCTGCCGCCGGCACGCACGCGGACACGCCATATATCGCCCCCCGGCGATGGTGACGGCGATGGCGACCGCACCCATCGTCTGACCTCAAATCAGACGCCCACATTTGTTTATACCACTCATGGCGTCGCCGGAGCGCCAAACTTGAGATCTTTGACACTGTCGACTGTCCCTTGCCCAGAGGTGTCGATCGATGCGAGAAGAAGAGGGCCGGTTCAGCCGCTCAGGAGTGGTCGTCACTGCGCTTGCGCGTGCTTGCCTGCCTGCATTATTCCGGACAAATAAAAAGATATTGTGGTACGTTTCTATTTCTATAATAATAAGAATCGCGGTTTATGATTGGATCTTTGTATCATCATCATCTCAATATTCGATGGAAGGGTCTGGAGATGCTTCTTAAAATATATGCGCAGTGCAGTGCAGGTTTTTGCTGTCTCTACGCAGCTTGAAGAGTCATTCAGGTTAAGAGTTCAGACGTTCAGTTTATGGAAGAAAGCGTACGGTTGCACTTCTGGGCCCTGCAGCCGACCAACGTAGAAACAGAGCATTCAAATGGGCTGCAGGAAATATGGGTCGTCACAAATGGGCTGACAAACTAAAGTGAGGCCGAAAGACCGGGTCCGTTTGAGCCCACAAGGCAATCCCCTACGCGGCCGCGCTGGGATGTACTTCCTCCGTCTCAAAAAGCATGTAAATCTCGAATCCTGAGAAGTCAAAGATTCTATATTTGACTAAATATATATGACAAAGTATTGATGTTTATGATGCATAATAAGTATTATTAGTTTAATCATGAAATATATTTTTATAATAAATCAAATTAAAGATCTAAATGTAGATATTATCTTCTATAAATTTAGTCAAATTTAAGATTCTTTGACTTCTCATAAAACGAGAATTACATGCTTTTTGAGACGGAAGTAGTAGTTCCTGTATTTTCCAGTGCAGCAACAGGTCATGTCTTGAGTTTTGACCTCTTGTTTGGTTCGTCTCCAATAGCAAGCAGTAGGGTTATCTACACCATTTTTTTTTTTCCTTATCTTAGAAGACTACTGCCATCTTTCAGTGTAGGAACGTGCCTCAGCATTTTTTTTTTTCCTGCTGTTGTTATGTAAGAAGCACTAAGATGGAAGAAGAACTGAGATTTATGAGGGCATGCATGATCCGGCAATCTATGGATGCTGCATAACTCAGTTCGGTTCTGGATGGGTTTGGCTTATTTCCTGTGAGTGATGCTGACGATCATGCCTCTTACTTTCATTGTGCTAATAATGTAACCTGCACATATTTGTGAGATGAACATAGTTAATCTTTTCTGTGACTACTTGTAGACCCAATCCCATCATGAGTTTCTCTCTGTGCTTGCTGCTCTTTTTTTTTTTGAAAGATCTGTGCTTGCTGCTCTTGTCCGGTGAACAGTGATAATAGACATAAATAGAACGGAACCACTCTACTTCATTAATTTACTGAGTGCATATCAAACAAGCAAGCTTGTCCGTGGCTTGCCGTGAAGCCACGGATAATCTCAGAAGCACCTTTGCTTGATCAGTTTTGCAGCCAAGCTCACAACCTTTGCTATACCTAAATTGCTCAAGTTGTGACAACTTGACATTTGGGTAATCCAAGCCTTGGAGGACCACTCAGCACACCTGGTTTCTGACGGTGGAAGTTCCTCTTTGTGTAAATTCAAGTTCTCGACTAATATAAATGCTTGTATATGTATTTTCTTACATTTTTGAAGGCAATAGCGGAACCACACTTTTAAATAGGAAGGACTGAGCAATAGAAGACACATCGTAAATACGACAAATATATGCAATAAATGTATGGTTTCATATTATTTTGCATCTATATTTAGTATTCATAACAAAAAAATAATATTACCATAAAAAATAGGTGATCAGAGAAATTTTTGTGGGCTATAATTAAACTTTTAATGAAAAATTAATTTTTTATTGAATTTTTGATGAAAAATTGTTTTTAGCATAAAAAATTAATTGTTTTTATTTTTTGCGTGTGTGTGGGTGTGGGGTGGGGGGGGGGCACGCCCCTGGTTTTGCCACTGTCTGAAGGACCCATTCTAAAAAACATTTATGATGTGACTGAACGTGTTTTGATGGGGCTGAAGCACAGTCATTCGATAGCTTGTTTCTAGTACCAAAACAGTGTTGTTGGTTATGTTGTTAATTTCCACAAGATACAAACACTTAACGGTAGGCCGGCGAGCTTGCTGACCAGCTAGGTTGCTCCCTCACCGATCGATCACTTTCAGATACAGTAGATAGATAGATAGAACCATGCATGCATTAATTCCCTTAATCTGTTTTCATTTGCTCTCCGACAACAACAACACATCTCTCTATTAATTTGTCTGCAAAATTTTGTCACTGATGATTCTGTGCACATGCATGAAAACGACTCCGGCCAGATCCAGCACCCCACCGCATGCAAATGCAAATATTATTAGTAATTATTAATTGGGAACGACCGGAGAGCTCTGAAAGCAGCTGAAGTTCAGACCACGTATGCTAATAATGTATTTGTAGAAATACTTGATAGAGGCGGCTGATCAAACCGTTTCTACAAATGGTCTTTAGTCGTCTCTACAAATAGATTGTGTAGTAATGCTACTATAGTATGTGTAAAAAATAAACAGAAAAAGAGAAAAAAATATACCGATAAAAATTCCCTGATCACAGGGCCGCTGAACGCTTTGCCTACCTACCTTACCTCACGCGTGTGCGATTCAAAACAGCCTCGACTCAATTGACGATCTTATGCACGATCCCTCCGATCAGAATTCAGAAGCCAGCTGACGGACCGGACCGGACCAACAGAGATGATAGAGGAAGACAGACACTTCTGAATCACTGCTTCTCAGGCGTGTCAATTTCGTCACGATCATATCTATCGGTGGCACTGGAAAAACGAAGCCTTCCCGTTGCAGCCTTACGATCGCAGGTGATTGATTTTGTTGCAACCAGTGGAATGTGATTAAAATCAACTGTATTGGCCAAATTTGGTTAAAGTCCAACTCGGTTCCGGCTCGCGTTTGGTGTCACGAGTTAATAAACTCGATGTCAAAAAAGTGAAATATCTTATAAATTGAAATTGAGGGAGTATATTTGTTATAACGGATTAGGTTATTAAAAGGAAAAAAATTCAATCATTTTCATACCTCCAATCCACCAAAAACGTATTTGAAATGAGGTAAATAGAGTAGGAAACCTTAGGGGTCCTGGACATGGCTAGCTGGACGTCTCTGAATTAAAACCGCGTTCGTACGTGGTAATCTGACAGGCTGCACCTGCTGAGTGCGTTGGGACACACACATGCATGAAACTGGGATGGCCGGTGATTACTGTTAGACTTGATTGAAACCATTGCATTGCACATCGATTGTGTACGTCTTTTTGGTTTCCAGTTTTTTTCCCCCGTAGCTTACAGTATTGACATGATGTGCTACCATACTCATAGAAAAGGTCAAATATATGTTCACATCGGCTACATCTTTACCATTTTGTTATAGGATAGATCGAATCAGCGTTTGTTTGGCCGATGGATTTTCTTACAAGAGAGTGGGCAGTGGCGGAACCAGGATTTTTCATTAAGAGAGGCCGAATGATAAATGATACAATCGTAAATCTGATAAATATTTAGCAAGTGTATAACTTTATAGTATTATATATATCTAGTATTTTCACAATAAAAACCATAATATTATCATAAAATATAGGTGAAAAGAGAAATTTTTTAATGTAAAATTGAATTTTGAAATGTAAATTTGATTTTTTCCATGTATAAAAAATTTTTCATTGTTTTTTTTGGTGGGGGGGGGCACGGCCCCTGCCGGCCCTCTGGTTCCACCGGTGAGAGAGGGTCGTAGGTTCACCAAGGTGACATGATAAATCAGCTCGTTCAATAAATTGCTTTCCTCGCTCCTAGCAGTGTGGACAATGCGTAATGTACTTTATAAGCAACTTCTGAACGCACAAGTGAGCTACAAAGTTTGCTAATCTATTAACATGGTGAAATTCAAAGAAAGTGAAGCTGGACACTAGCTCTCGAACCTTGTCGATGATTGCAACAACTTCTGAATGTTGGTTCCTTCTGTTTTGCCACGATGAAACCAGCAACCTCAGCGTGGCGTGAGGACACCACCGGCAGGAAAGAAACCTCCACTGCTGCTGGTAGAGGCGGAGCCGTCAAAGCAGACTAGAGACGACGACGAAGCACCGCTTGAGTAGACGTGGACGACCATGCTGTCGGACGTGCTGGCTCTGTCGTCGCCGCACCTGCTGAGTATATCTAGATGAAAATAGGTGAAAAGAGAAATTTTTTGATGAAAATCATAATATTATCATAAAAATAGGTGAAAAGAGAACTTTTTTGATGTAAAATTGAATTTTGAGATGTAAATTTGATTTTTTTTTCATATATAAAAATTCATTGTTTTTTTGGGGGTGGTGGGGGGGGCATGGCCCTGCCGCCCCCCCTGGTTCCGCTTAGTGAGAGAGGGTCCTAGGTTCATCAAGGTGCATATGTAAATGAAATGTTAATGATTAATTATCTATTTGTCCTAATAAAATAAAATATGGTCAGAAAAAAAAAAATAGAGGCAGTAGTTACTATTTGTATTAATTGGTACACTATATTCTAATTAGCACTAATCAATTTTTTTCTTTCCAATATGCCTATATTCATAAATTTGGAGTCCCAAAGCCAGGATTTGTTTTGGAGCACTAGGAACCTAGATGGTGGACATTTCACTATGGGCAATAAATTTAGTTGTCAATATAGGGGCATATTAAACTCTTGTTCGGGTTAACAAATAGAATGATGGTACTGTGAAAAATTACAAATGGCATAAGAAACATAATGAGTTTCCAAACTCATGTCACTATGTGTATGTTTGTGTGTGTATATATACGTTTCATTCAACGTCTAAAAGCAACGATTGTGTGAGGTCTGTTCGATTCACAATCCAACATGAATTCGAGGAACCTGTGTGGAGCCTTCATGCTTATGTTGTACATCTTTGTATTTGCTGTGCAATGTAAGTGTTTCATTATCAACTAGTACTTGTTCTTGATTTTCTTTTCCATATTCTAATATATACTTCACGAACACGCAATCAAACAGCTCGTCCTCATCAAAAGATCAGTGTGGCATCTGAAAGGAGCATGGCGTATATCCTCACCACCACAACACCAAATCAGAATAAATTGTCACTAAAATTTTGTGTGCAGCATGAGTGTTACTCAAAACTCCAGTGCTATTGTTGCTTGACGGAAAAACCGAAACCATATTGTTACTATAGCTGGGCTGAGTGTCAGGCTGTGTGCCCTGATTGTAATCCCACCTGTCCGCCCGCCCCATCGCCTTCTGCATAATTTATACATCAATCAGTAGTTTCTGGTCTGAAACTTTTAGTAGAAATATGCTGAAAACTGATAATGCCAAGGGAGTCATGTGCCTCACTTGATTGCAATATTTTGTATCATCATGCTACCATAAAAAAGAGACCTCGCGGCAAGCGTGGTAACCGGTTTACAGCATTATCGTCTACATCTTCATGTGAAAGTACATGTTTATGATTGTGATAGGCGACACTCTATTATGGAAAAAATACTTTATGATGAGAGATTAAGCATGTTTACATAGCACAAATCTATATTTGAAATCTCTAGTGCTCTTTCTGGTTTGATGCAATGCTCTTTCTGGCTTGATGCAATAGAGAAACATGTAGACATGTGTTAATATATATTGTGAATTTATTATATACGCTAAGGCAAACAGTGAAATCATGAATGAAAGATCATATGATGGAGACATACCACTAAGACTAAGCTTGCCGTGAGATTTAGTAATGCTACTGAAGTTGTTTGACATTGAGTAATGCCAAACTGTTGATGATGACTTAGCTAAACATATGTACATGGGACAACAGGAACCTAAAATCCTGAAAACACATACACAAGAAAATGAGACCATAGTGAGTGTGCCCTGGGCACTTTAGTGAGACATGGAAGCATAAAACCTCAATGGCCAGACAATAAACTAATCCACCTCATCCATTAGAAACAAGCACCACTCTGTATCGTATTTCTTTAATGATCTTCTCTGAGTTTTCAGACTGTTTACTACCAAATGTAGTTTGCTTGCATTTTAGTCATTTTTCAAAACATGGCTAAATTTCAGGATGCTACTAAAACATCGCGCTTTTTAAAATTTGACATACAACTCAATTAGCATAACTCACGAAGGTTTATTTTCGTCACAAATAGAATCCACATAGGAAAAAAAAAAAACTCTGTTGCCCTCTTTTCTAAAGGAGTCACTTTTGTCGGTTTGTGTGTTGTCATGATTATATGAATATAAATATTATATATATGCATGCATCAAAATATGGTCGTGTACCCATATTTGTTAGCTTGACTGGCCCTCTCCATTATTTTGTTGGTTCCGCTACTGCCGTGACCGTGAGGTGTTGATGCCACAGGAAGAGGGCATTATTCCGGAAAAAAATAATAAAAAAAGATATTATAGTACAGTACGTTTCGAAAAATCGAGTTTGACGATTGTGTCTTTGTATCACCATATATGAACATTCGACAGAAGGATCTGGAGAGATGCTTCTCTTAGGGCCGTTTGGATGCGTTGGGATGAGGATAGGGATATCCCCACCCCCAAGGGGTATTATTCCATTCTATCCATTTATTCTTTACGCTCATTTAATCCTAACTGTTTATCTATTTCTCTTTCCCTATCCCATTCCCTATCCCTCTCTATCCAAACAAGCCCTTAAAATATATGCAGTGGCAGTGCAGTGCAAGTTTTTGCTGTCTTCACGCATGCTTCAAGCAAGAGTCGTTCAAGTTCAGTCTTTCAGTTTATGGAAGAAGCGTAGTTTGGCGATTACGCCTTCACGCGACGCTTGCACTTCTGGGCCGAACATACTACGGCTTAGAGCATTCAAATGGGCTGGAGGAAATATGGGTCACGAATGGGCCTTGAAACTAAAGTGAGGCCCAAAGAACGGGTCCGTTTGAGCCCACAAGGCAATCCTCTGCACGGCCGCGCTTATCCCCTCCGTCCGCCACATCTCGCTCGTCTTGCCTCGCTCGCGAGTGGCAACCGAAGTCGGGAAGGCTTCCCCGTCCGTCCACAAGCGGAGCGCGTCCATGGCGTCCACCGCGCTGGTGGCAGTGGCAGTAGGGGGCGGCCTCTCTCTCAGTCTCGTTGCCTCCTCCAGTGTTACATCCTTCTCCCTGCGCGCCGCCGGCGACTCCCGGCGGCCTGGCCGCCGACTCATCCTCCTGCCGCGAGGAGGCGCCCCGGTGAGTGTTTCCCCACGCATCCCTCCTTCCTCCCCTTGCCATTCATCAGCTGGTAGCTCGAATTCGGAGGTATGCTTGTCTTTGTTTGGTTATCTCTGCGCTATACCTATTAGAAGCTGTATGTAGCATGTAGTCGGCAACTGCTTATTGGCGCTGGCAACCAGTTCTTGTGTTATCCCGGGCAATAACATTTACTTTATTTTTGTGATTATTTTCAAGTCAATCATCTCCAACAATAAGCAGTAGGTTATCTGCAACATCTTTTTGCCTTCTTTTGTTAAAAAAAAAAAAAAACTCAGAAGAGTACTGCCATCTTTCACTGTAAGAATAAGGACGTGCAGCACTATCTTCATGTCAGCTGTACATTTTTCTTTAGTCAAGGAGGCCTCCCCGACTTAATTGCAAGGTTGATTTGATGTGATAGAGTGAATGCTTTTGATCAGGGACAGAGGACGAGGACACAGGATTGCCCAATATTTCGTTGTGCCAATGAGGTGGATATGGTGACCGAGGATGGCAGTGTGGATGGTGATGCCACCGATGATGAAGACGACCTTGAGGCTGCAGCTCATGACGCCATTGATGCTGATGCTGATACTGATACTAAAGATGAACTGGAGTCTTTGCTGCCTGAGGAGGATTTTGAGTGGATAAAGCAGCAGCCACTTCCTTATCCTTTGGTATGTACTCAGTGTCGAATTGTCGATCTGCTAAGAATAGTAGTTAATGGAATGAAAAAAATAACCAGGATGGTAATGTAGGATGCTCTGGAGCCATACATAAGCAAGGAGACGGTGGAGCAGCACTGGGGAGTTCATCAGCAGATTCACGTGGACCGGCTCAATGGTATGATCGGTGGTACTGAGTGGGAAGGCATGTCACTGGGGCAGATGATGCTCGCGTCCTTCAATGAGGGCAGAGAGCAGCCCCATCCTCCCTTCTTCCATGCTGCACAGGTACCATTTGGCCATTGTGTGCAGCGCATCTGTGGTTACTTGTGTATGCTTCAAGTGGCTAACTCTTGGCCATGTTTGTAGGTATGGAACCATGATTTCTATTGGCGGTCCATGAAACCTGGCGGTGGGGGCAAGCCACCGGAAAGGCTTCTGAAGTTTATTAATAGAGACTTTGGCTCCTATGCGGGTATGATCCGACAGTTCATGGATGCTGCACTAAGTCAGTTTGGTTCTGGATGGGTTTGGCTTTCCTGTAAGTGATGCTGATGACCATGCCTCTTACCTTCATTGTTCTACTTTGTAACTTGCACATGTCGCTCAGATGGACATAAATATTTCCTGTAACTGCTTGCAGACAAAGGAAGCAGTTTGCCTTATGTGAAATCAAAAAGCCCAATCCCATCAGACAATTACGGTAGGCTGGTCATCTCAAAGACTCCAAATGCCATCAATCCTCTTGTCTGGGGCCACTCTGTGAGTATCAACTCTGCAACTTTCCCCCTTATGTCACCATGAGTTCGTGTATCCACAGTAGTCTCATGAACCTATTTCTTTGGCAGCCACTCCTTGCGATTGATGTTTGGGAGGTACAGTTTTCGCATATGTATTTTTCCCTCCTTTCCCTTTTCCACTAAAATACATCTTTGCTAACAGTTCTCTTCACCTCTGGGAACAGCATGCATACTACCTGGATTACAAGGTTAGATGGAGAATGGTGATTGAAATTTGCCAGCAGTTAAATAGCGCATTTTCTCTGACGTGTTTGGCTTCCATTTCATTCTTACAGGATCGAAGGGCTGATTATGTCTCTGCGATTCTAGAGAAGCTTGTATCGTGGGAAATAGTCGAATCGAGGCTCACGAAAGCCGTTGTACGGGCAGTAGAAAGAGACGAGCATCTCCGCAGAAGAATTCTAAGGAAGCAGCATTTAGCTCAGGCCAATGGGCAGAGTAGAGCTAGGCCTCGCACTCGGCAAGGCAGACCTACAGGTAGGCAAGGTGACCAAGAAGTCGCCAGGAGCAGTCCTGTGGAGGTATGATAATGCAGCTGGTGAAATGAGATGCATCAGGTCCCTTGTGCAGCTGGATGGTGCCGCAAAGATGGGGATGGATCTGCAGCGCAAACACCCCCAAAAAAGGTGATTAACCTTTTCTTGATGACAGTCTCGACAGCTCTCATGGGCATATTGGTCTGTTGAGGCTGTCAGCACTGTGAGGGGGTTGGGATAAGTTTTGATAAGCAGGATTGGGGTAGAGGTAGAAATGTAGAATAGGTAGAAACTCGCTAGACTTCCAGAATTTGTTTTGCTCGCTATTCCTTGTGAGATGTGAGGGAAATGGACGACATGCTTATGTGTTCTGACTTTCTGAGGCATTGGTTGACGAACCAAGGCTGCAGGTGCAAGAATTCCATGGATAAATATATGCTGTCACTCATCAGCCGTTCGTTTTGGAGAGGCCCCTTCCAGATCCAGACTTCTAGTGGTGATCAGTGACCTGTGAGAATATATAATAATGTCCAGTGATGATATATACACATACATAGAAATCACTCTACTTGAGTGCTTCATTTACTGAGTGCAAATTAAACAAGGTTCTCGTTAAGCCACAGCGTTATGAACAGAATGTGAGGCCATGGATAATCTCAGAAGCACTTTTGCATGATCAATTCTGCAGCAACGCTCGCTATTTGATCTTCTGAAACGGGCCCTTATTGCTGACTTTGATCAAAGACAACCTCTCGCTAACTACCTTTGCGATCATGTATTGCTTATACATTTCGGTAATCAAACATGTCTAGTACATATATTGCTCTTCGAAAAAGGAAAAGAAATGCTGATTTTGATAAAGAGGAATGCGGACCCTAATATAAATTAGTCAACCTGGGCCTAATAGAAGGAAGCCCACATCTTTACCTGGTGGTCCTTTAAGGCCCATGACATGTTCTATTGCTTACTCGCGTGTCTGGTTTGGACTCGTACATGCTTGGAATATCCGGTCCAAACTTGGGAACGAATAATTGAACGTACATTCGACCAAAAGACTCTTTAAACTGCTCTCTTTTTTATGCGAAACACGACGAAAGCTTCCGTACATACACCTACACTCACCCCACGACCTACTGTACGCAGATAGTTCATAGTTATTATCTTTTAGATTTACTAGAAAAACATAGTGATATGAGTATTATTGCAGATAATTCATAGTTATTATATCTTTTAGATTTACTAGGAACATAGTGATATGAGTATTATTTTAGTGATAGACGATATATCTATCAACATTAAGACGTTTGTAGTGACTTTTCTTCCATCTTGATATATATGCTGATTTAGTCTTTTGGAGATGGTAATATGTAGGTACGTGTTTTCTTTTGAAAAAAAAAATGTACATGTTTAATTGTTTATTGATACCAGTATGTATGCACATATATAAACATCTGTATTACTCCATTAGTTCAAAAATATGTCAATCCAACTTCCTCGAGAGTCAAAACATCTCAAATTTAACTAAAATTTTAAAAAATTATAAAGATTTATAATATCAAATAGGTAATCAATGAAGACTAATGATATACTTAGATAGTATCATAAATGTTAGTTTATTACATAGCTTGGTCAAACTCGAAGTGTTTTAACACTCAAAAAAAGTTATAATAACTTATAATTTAGGATGGAGGGAGTATTTGGTATTACAAATATTATTATTTTATTATAAATTTAGTTAAATTTATAATTGTTTATAAACTCTCTAAAAATTAAAATTGAGTTACAATTTAGAAGAAATGGAGTAATAATAATTTTTTTTAAAAAAGTCTTGGACCACTAGGAGTGCAATGCAAGCTCAGTCCCGTCGTCATAAATCCAATCCAAGAGAAACAAAGCGGAAAAAGGCCAACAACAACACGAGGCGATTGCGCTTTGCTTGCGCCGTCCCCGAGTCCAGGCGCAGCCCGGATGGCGACCGCGACGGCCCAGATCGTGCCACGTACGGACACGGACGGACCTGGTAGCAGCAGCCAGTTTCCCTGTTCAGCAAAACCACCTTCCTAATCCTTCTCCTCTTCCTCCCTTGCTTTGTTTGTTGTGTTGCCAGTAGATAGATAGATAGCTAGCTATAAACAAGAGAGGCGCGTGGAGCTTGGACCTCCCCGCCCCGTCCCCTCGACGCAATCGACCGCCAAGAACCAAGCCGACAGCAGCGCCGTCTCGTCGCCATGGGTCTGCAGGTACGTACGGATCTCGCCGCTCTGTATCTGTATCATATTTGCATCTTCTTCTTCTTCTTGTTCGAAGAAGAAGAGATGCGTTTGGGTTGTGGAACAGAACCTGCTGCAGCAGCTAGCGTTCAGAGGGAGGTCGATTTGGGACCGCCGGCGGCGGCTTCCGCTGTCGCTGCTGAAGTGGCTGTATGTATGCTTGTACTCTGTCAGCTGCTGTGGTTGTGATCTTACCGGCCGGCCGGTTCAGTTGTTGCTTCTTGGTGGCTGGTGGCAATAAGTTCAGAGTCTGGATTAGGTGGATTCTGCGGTTCAGGTTTCAGAGCCAATGAGACAGCAGTGCCTAATTACTTGCTGCCTTCGTTAACTAGTTAATTAGACGGACCTAACCTGTTATTTTTTTACCGACTAATTAAATGTTGTGACTATCGTTTATGGCGTGCAAGTTAGCAACACTTCCTAGCTAGTTCTGAAATTGTTTAGTTTGCAGGAGGAATTTGAGGAGTATGCTGAGAAGGCCAAGACCTTGCCTGACACGACGACGAACGAGAACAAGCTCATCCTCTACGGGCTCTACAAGCAGGCCACCGTCGGCGATGTCAACACCGGTACGTACACATGCGGGTTTTTTTTTTTATCTCGTCGATAGAATCTCGTACATACTGCTCTGATGCTTATTACTACAAGCTTTAATTAATTCGTCTGCTCCCAAGTTTGTCCTGCCTAAGATAAGCTCGCAATACAACATGCTTATGGGATTTCCGTTTTGGTGAATAAGACGGAAGAAAATATTGATTCGAATGTCAGCACAGCAGGCTTGTTGTTTGCCTTTTGATGTGCTTGGTTTTGCCATGGATTTCATGCTTGTGTGTGCGCGCGCCACCGCCTGCGAGCGCGCGGGCTTTTGGATTATATTCTGGGGGCTCATGTTTTGTGGAGCACCTTGTCAGAAAAGGTGGAGCGAGCAAACAGAATTTCAGGTTTCCAGTTATGGTGCAGAGAATCAGTTGTCCCTTTGAAATTGCAGGAAAACATTTTGATTTTTCTTGAAAATAGAAGTAACTAGCATAACCTTTTTCAAAAAGATCAGGTGGTCAGATTCTGGGTAGCCTTTTTTGTTCCGAGGGAAAAACAGGTCCTACTTCTGAGTGTTATGAACGTCAAAGCACACATCTGTATTCCAAACCTTTACAAAACAAGCTGAATTTTCTTTTTGGCTACTATAACAGTTCTTCATACTGAACATTCCTGTTTTGTCTGTTAGGGCGCCCTGGCTTTTTCAGCCTGAAGGAGCGAGCCAAATGGGATGCTTGGAAGGCTGTTGAAGGTTCGTTCAGACCTGTTCCAAAAAGTGCAATCTCTCTCTGAACGAACGCCCAACTGACCATTCTGCATCCTTGCAATTTTTTGTCTGATGAACAGGGAAATCCAAGGATGAAGCAATGACTGACTACATCACCAAAGTGAAGCAGCTGCTGGAGGAGGCCGCCGCCACCACATCCACTTCCTAGGCTGTGAAGAAAAACCATGATCCGTAGTCCCATATATATTATATATATAGTCACGATATACATCGCCAATAAATCATGTCATCATTGTTATACTAAGGATGGCTTCTGATGCCATACATGTAACTGCTCGCTTCCATGGATACTCATCGTCGTTAAACTAAAGCTGTAAACTCTTGGGAAGACAAATTGGATATCCCTGTCAAATTAGCATCTCTGCAGAAATGTTTAGGGCATGCCCTGACTGTCCTGAATCCTGGCCATGTCCTGCACGGCATTTTATTCTGGGCACATCTGCAGTGTTTAATTCCAGATGCTTTTGCTCATGCGCTGTGTGCTTCTTATCTACCAGTTGTTGCTTGGTGACAAGTTCAGAGTCTAACTAGCTCCACAGGTTTCGGAGCCATTTGCATCAGAACTGGAACATACTACTGTCTAAATGAGTGATATGTTTAACCTATTTACCAGACTACATGCCACTACATACCACAGTATAGTATGCTTATGGCGTGCAAGTTAGCAATACTCCTTACCTGAAAGTTGGTTGCATCTACTCTACGTGCAGAGAAGATCTCTGATTTTCGTTAAGAAAAAGAGAGAGAATCTCCATGGTTTTTAACCCATTTGTCAATACAGTTACCAGTTTGGAAAGGCGATCCATGGGATGAACATTTGGTTGCCCAGTACTGGTTAGTAACAAGCTGGTTAACACTCGCCCCACTGACATCCTGGGCCCACAATTGCTGACAGTCAACGCCCTTCTTCCAGTTCCAGCACGCCGAACACGCGAAGCGATCGATGCATAGCCGCCGGCGCGTAGCACCTCGCTGGCAAGTGGGCCCCAGACGCACCCCCATTCTTCCATGCCACTTTCCCCCAGCCCAGATCCCTCAATCCAGCTCCAGCCTTTAGCTACTCTAAACCCTACACGGCCTCCCGCTCACCGCCACTGACAGCCATGCCCCACCGCGTCGCCGCCCTCCTCCTCCTCCTCCCGCTCGCCGCCGCGTCGGAGGAAGCGCCGGTGCCGGCAGCCGCGCCGGCGGCAGCGGCGGCGGCCGAGGCCGCGCTGCTGGAGCGGCACGCGGCGCAGCTCGCGAGGCTGGAGGAGCTGGCGGAGTCGCTCGCGAGGTCCGTCCACGCGCTCGAGTCCGCGCTCGCCAGATCCGCGGACCCGGATCCCCCGCCGCCGACCGCCCCGGCGGCGGCGGCGGCCGTCGGGGACCGGCGCTCCCCGCAGGGCGTGGCGGTCACCAAGCGCCGCCCCGTCTGGTCCGAGCGCTTCCACTTCGCGGCGGCCGCGCGGCTCGGGGAGGGCGCGTACGCCGCGGCGGCCGCCGCGCTGCCGTACGAGGACGCCGAGGGGCTCACCAAGTACTTCGCCGTCGGGGACTCACGCGGCCGCGTCTTCGTCTTCTCCGCCGCGGGCGACGCGCTGCTCGAGCTCGAGGCCGGCACTGGAGGAGGAGGCGAGTCCCGGGTCACCGCGCTCCTCGCCTACCTCTCGCCGCGCCGCACCGACTGCCTCCTCTTCACGGGCCACGCCGACGGCTCCATCGCCGCGCACCGCCTCATCGAGTCGTCCCCGCACGGCGACGACTGGCTCACCCTCGCCGCCGCCTCCTCCCGCCTCCTCGTACGCGGCCTCGACGCCGCCCCCGTCGTCCACCTCGAGGCCCACCACGCCGGACGCGCGCGCTACGTGCTCTCCTGCGACGCCGGCGGCCGCATCCGCGTCTTCACCGAGAACGGCACGCTCTACGGCACCGCCATCGCCTCATCCACGCCTCTCGCCTTTGTCAAGCAGCGCCTCCTCTTCCTCACCGAGGCCGGAGCTGCCTCCCTCGACCTCCGCTCCATGTCCATCCGCGAGACGCCCTGTGAGGGACTTGCTGAGGCGCTCAATGGCACCAGCGTCAAGGCCTACTCTTTCGACCCCTCCGAGCGATTCAAGGCCTATGGCTTCACCGAAGCTGGGGATCTCGTGCATGTCCTGCTGCTTGGTGACGTTTCCAGCCTCAAATGCCGGGTCCGTGCTGTCAAGAAATCTGAGATTGACAACCCTGTTGCCATACAGACGATCAAGGGGTACCTTTTGGTGGCAAGCCATGATAAAATCCATGTCTTCAACACCTCGTCTCAGTATTATGGAAGAGTCGGTGCGCCTCGGCCCCTGTTTGCCACAACCATCAAGGACATCAAATCTGTGTTTGCAGGTTATGGTGGTGTGCTGCCCACCGAGCCAGCTGGGAAGCCTGTTATTGCAGCAGACCGGGAGAAGCTGGTGATATTGGGTCTTGGGGATGGCCACATTGCCATCTATAGGTCCAACTTCCCTGTGTACAAGCCAGAGAGCAATGCTGTGGTATGGAGTGGACCGGCTCTGCTTTTCCTCCTATTCTTGATTGGGATCTGGCAAGTGTATGTGAAAAAGAAGGATTCTTTGGGATGGACATCAGAGGAGACATTTAACACTTCTGTAACGGCTCCAACGGGGAGCCTTCTGAATCATCCAACTAGTGATCGAGCCTTTGCAGACAGCGCAGCAAGAAGTAGTGATCGGAGCTATGTTGATGGAACATCAAGAGGCAGCGATAGAAGCTATGTGGATGCCACTACAAGAACTACCGACCGAGGTTATTCTGATGCTACTAGGGCTGTGGATCTGCGTGGTGGGGCATTGAGGAGTGCTCCAAGAAGGTATGTGTCCCCTACTAGATATGCAGGAGCATCTGGAATCCAATACCGACCTGCTTCTGCTGAGCCTGGTCTGAGAGGTACTCCTGAGATCAAGTACCGGGGGCCAGGTATGGAGCCCCCTGGTTTCCCCAAGAAAAGGGAACCATTGTTCTCGAACAATCAGGCTGTAGTAGACGATCATGTTGATTGAGGCTTTGGCTAGGTCGGTGTTGGCAGTCCCTTAAATTTTGATCTGGTTTTGAAGGTCCTTGGGGATGCCCAGTGATCTACATGTGCTGTTGTATGTTGTAAGTTGTAACTCAAAAGGATGTTGTATTGTACAAGCACATAATGGTCATTTAAATATGATGCTGCAAATGGTGAAACAACACAGATATTATGGGTTGCATTTGTTCGTTTTGTACTTTATACAATTCGTGCAAGGATGTGCAAGCCATTTCTTTGCTGTTCTTTTCAATCTTTACTGATAAATGTGAAAATCGCTCCCGTAACAGTGCTGGGATGCATGGCAATCTCAACTGTCAAAGGTGCTAGTAATTGCTAACTAATATTGTTGTATTAGGTGTCTTCAATCTTCTGCATTTGAAGAGTTCTTTTATAATTTGAATTTGGGAAAACCAGGACTCCCTCTGTCTCATGGACTTTGTCGTTGAAAAACCGTGCCTCTCTCGCAAACACGCTTTCTGGGCAACATATTCCATGGGACGAAGGGAGTATATATATTCAGTGAATGGACTAGCATCTGATTCATAAAGTTGTCAGAATATCCTGTAAAGAGGGATAGCCATAAAATTGTCTTCCTCTCGCGCCGGCCCTTCGCCGATCGATCGTCTCGTCTCGCCTACTCGGGCGCCTTGGTATATATTGCAAGTCCTGCTCCAACTCCACGACGAGTGTGTTCAAATTTACTGGCGACTCATATCTACTCATAAAAGGTTCGAGAGAATTCCCTGTGTGCCATTATAAAAGTTAGAAATGACCTGTGTATCATTGAAAAAAGAAAATTTCTCTAGTACCCTTACACGGAATTTTTTTTTTCTAGGTGCCACTTCCATCCATTTTAACTGTAACTGTAGCTAACGGACATGAGAAATGACTATTTTGCCCTCAGTTTTAGAATGAGTCAAAATTTTCATTTTTTCCTCTATGCCACTGCAGTAGTCTGTTGCAAAAAAAAAAAAAAAAAAAAAAAAAAAAAAGGGTTCACTTTTCCTTTCTACCACTATGACAACTTGTGTGCCCATGCACTCCCTGTTGTATATGTGTATTTCAATTGTATTGCTGGTTTTTTATTCTATGGGAAACGGCCATAATGCCAAGACACGTCATCTTGATGTCAACAAGCGAGGAACACTTGTGGAAGCAAAGCACACAACACAATAGAGCACGACCCGTGCTCGGCGCACAGCGCACTGCTCGTGTTCCCTGACGTTCATCAGCACCTCCTTCCCCTCGAGATGCAGAGGCTCGAGCCGTTTCGCTGCACGCGCTGCGCGCCCCAGTGCTAGCTGCAGATGCTGCAGCAGCATGGCCGCCTGGACGTGGACCAGCGCCTGCCGGGGCACCCACGTGAGCCGCGACGAGCCGGCGTCCGGCGTCCAGCACTCAACCGCCAGACCCGTCGGCGCGCCTCACGAACATGGCCGGCGTCCAGCACTCAACCGAGACGTGTCGGCGGCGCGGCCGCCGGCGAGCTGTGCTAGCAGTGAGCCGGCCCCCGGCCTGCCCAGGCCCACGGCGTCGGCGAGCGCGCCATAGTTCTGGAACCCGCGGAGGTCATGGCCGCCGCGTAGCCAAAGGCGAAGTTGCGGGATGGCGCTGCCCGATGACGAGCCCGCCGCCAAGCCCAAGTAGATTATCTCTCTGCCGAGGGTGCCCTGCGCTGCCGCGAGCTTGAACCCGCACCTGCCGTCGCTGGTGGCGTGGGCGCCTGGGACCGGGCGCGCGCACCTCCAAAATGAAAGCAGAGTTGGGGATTGACTAGAAAGAGTGATGGGCAATAATAATTTTGCGGAGTTGGTACGGGGACTTTTGTGGTTAGTTGGCACAGGGAAAGAAAGTTTTGGGACTGTTAGAATCAACGGCAAAGTGGTTGAAGCTAGGAACAATGCACATTATCACAGAGGAAAGTTAAAATTTCACTGGAGAATTATTTTGTGTAAGATGGAGGGGGTTGTCATGTGATTCTTTTTTTTATTTTTCAATGGAAGGGTAATTTTCAATGCCATTTCTTGTTTTTATAATGGCGTACTCTGGTACTCTGGTGGACCAGTCACGGAAATCCTGCTGCCTTGCCGGTTGGTTCCATTATCACAAAGCGGCTCCCAAATTGGCTTGGTTCCAAGACATAGAATTCGTGTTGATTCACATCAAATCCACCGAGTAACCAATTTCTGCTGGGGTTCATTCTAAAGAGATACTTCTTTTGGCTGAACCCTTGTTTTGCCCTAGCAATGATGTCAACAGGAGCCAAAGGAGAGCCAAAATGGCAAGGCTAGGTGAGACAAGGTGAGCAACGCAAGGCCAACAAGAAACCAAACATGCCATAATTCGCCCTCAGCACCACTACAATTATCCATGGCTTTGGCTCAAACTGACTAACATTACCGTGCTCATTTATCATCCAACCAATAAAGTAGATTGAAAAAAAAAAAAACTCAAGGCCCTGTAGTTTATAAGGGTTCTAGATTGAATATACAAACCCCAGATTGGTTCATATATTATAGAGCAATCATCAGGAAAAGTTACACATACCATTCAGGCATAGCATGTACATATACAACAATTGCCCAGTAATATTGCTGAATTAAATCTGCTACACCTTCACGGGAGAAGCCCGCAAAGGGACTAGACAGGTGAAACCATGCCGAATTAAATCTGCTACACCTTCGCGGGAGAAGCCCTCAAAGGGACTGGACGGGCGAAACCACCTAATCATGGTTTCTCTGGCTTATTGGACAAGTTGCAAAGAAGCCCTATCAAGGAGCTATCAAAGAGGACTTTAATTTACGAGGGGCATCTTCTTATATAGCTCTGAAACACAGTTGAAAACGGCCAATTGCCTGGTATTTTGTTTTGGATATAGCAATGTTCCAGTCCAGTTCCAGCATCTATCGTGAATTATACTTCAGTTAACTTCAAGCGAGGAACAACATTCATTGCATGCAATTCCTGAAATAGAAAATCAAACAAGTGAACATAATGAAATCAAGTGCATGGTAACTTGGTTTATGAATAATCATCAAGCACGGCATGACTATAATGTTACACAGGAACCCTACATGTACTAGCAGAATTAGTTAAGGCAATGCTGACAAAATTCCACAATATGACTTTACTTCCCCCTTCCAAGAAATGAGATATTTAGGGAATGGGACCGATACCAGGAATAGCTAATTTGGGTTAAGTAGATTGTGCAATTTTCTCAGGCAGATTTATAAAGAAAAATAGGCTGGGTGAGAAAGAGCTCCAGCATCTCCATTAGAGAAAGTACAAGAGCTCTAACATGTATTTGTCTAAAAAATCTGCCAAAAAAAAAAAAAAAAAGCTATGCATGCAACCAGTCCAACTCCAAAAATATATAAAAATGAACATGTGCAGAAAGCTTAAAAATGGTAGATCAAATGACATCGCTGCACTTCCTTTGTGAGTAGTAGCATAATATCAAAGGTAGCAACGAAGTAAAGGCTCAAAGAAAGTTCTAGGATGGTTTCATTTAGAGAAAAGACAAACAATCTACATTTTTGGGAACTAAACATAGTAGTCCATATAAGAGAAATTAATCTTAACAAAATTCAAACACAAATGATCTGTTCGCACATATGCCAGATGGGTACTGTACCTGAAAACAAAACTACTACTAAATTTTGTGGCAGTTCGTCTCAAAAAAAAACAATTAAATTGCAGGGCCTAAATAAATCGGGTTCTATGATTAAAGCAACAATACATTCTGCTCTTATGCAGTACCTGGAACAAAAGCTTGCAAGCATATGGCAGCCTCATATTGGCCATATTTTCCCCATTTTTGCACATTGAACAGTATGAAGTCTTCAGTTTATGATTGTAGTAGCCTAACAAGCCACATTTTCTGCAAACCTGAAAAATATTCACATTCATACACGAAGGTGAGGCCACACAATATCCATGGGAGGAAAAAAGAGTGCTCCATTAGACTGGTTGAGATAATTAATGCCATAAATAACAGAAATCGGCAACTGCTCCATTATTACAGTACTAGAATATGAATTAGATAACACCTGATACAATAGTTTGTCTCTAACAACCTAGGTGCCGAACAAAGCCACAATGTGCCTCAAACAAAATCAAACAGTGGGATGTCCTAGGGAGTAGGATCAAACAACATTATGTGTCCTGAAAAAAGTTCCACTTTCAGGACAAGAGACCAAATGGTCAAGAGGCAAATTTATTCTGAGGTTGAAGGAGTTAGATCCTTGGTTTTCGAGTTTATGCATGAAGTGACAGTCTAGGAAATGCTCAAGGATCCAGTACATTTCACTCTATAATACTATTAGCATTTAGACCACCCTGCATTATTCCAATCTCTAAAAAACTAAGTCACAAACTACTACTGATATCACCTGGACTTGATAAGGATCACTTGATAACAGTAGGCGTTCAAATATTAGCATGCTAGCACCATATGCAATTAAACAATCACGTTCCATTTCACCAAGACGCAAGCCTGTAAACAATATTATAGAATGAGAATAAGATAATCAACAAGTAATAGTAAATATAGTCGTATGACTACAGCACATGAAGATATTACGAACCTCCATCACGGCTTCGTCCCTCAGTTGGTTGCCTGGTCAGTAATACCCGTGGTCCACTAGCTCGAGCATGCATCTTATCAAGAACCTAGATCCATGTTTTAAGAAAATTAGAATGGCACTAAGAGGAAATAGATCCATTTTTAGATATCCAAATCTTGCCAAAGCCTGACACTAGCATTGAAAAGACTGCCGTGCTGCTTGGGTGGGCATTGTCGGGCGGATTAGTGTCCACTTCATTAGGGAGTGCTTGGATGATAGAAGAATTAGTGTTCATTTCAAGGACCAGCTCGTTGATACTCAAACGAAGGCACTAGGGCGAGTCAGATTCCTTCAGCTTCGTGTCAGGATTGGAGCGGTCTACATCACTCCAAATTAACACACATGAATTACGAGGAGATTGTTAGAAATAAACCTGTGCGTGCATGCTAGTGCATGGGTTTACAGTCTTTACTTTAGCCAAATTTCAGCATAGCGTGGAGTAATAGGCTGATCAAGTGGGTAATATTCTGCGTTAATTAAGAGGCTATCACAGCGACAATTGTAGCGCTCAGCACTCCATAAAGCTAGGAGAAAAATAAGAAAAGACTAAGACATTCCAGCCATCGAATCCAGTGAGAATGTGTGTGTTCCTGTGATCTGTTGTGTACTATTTGCCTTCCAAAAGGCAAAAGGTAAGTCACTCACAGTTTATAGCCATTATTAAAGGCTAAATGGCCCTTAAACGAGCAAAATAGCCGTTTAAACAGGATAAGGGGAGTAGGGGACAATTAAACAGGATAAATGGACGATCAAACAGAAACGGTGTACTACCATGTAGCATTTAAAGTGTCTAAACAGGATAAACAACCATTTAGGTAAGAACAGTGGCCCCACATGTTAATGAATTTGATCTACCCCTCACCTTATCCTTTTCTGTTACCTACTTGCCTCTCGTTCAACTTTTTGGTAAGCTGTGCAATTTTATTAATACTATCCATTATGTAGACACCTAATTTTAGCAAATTCATTGGTGGACTAATGTGGGGAGTTGTCAAATCTGTCTTTGATCACAATGTTTTCCAGATCATGGATTAGATCTTTTCCTAGAGTTTTGGACTGAGATCTTGCTATATGTGGATTCATATTCCTTAACATGTCAGCCCCTAACACACTGAAGTTGCTCATTGAACACTTACACTCAGTCAACACTATTTCTTGTTAATGAAAAACGTGCTCAGCATGTTCTAAAAAACACTTTGGAGGATTGACTGGTAAATTTTTGCTGCATCGATGAGTGTGAATATAGCGGGATAGGGTTGGGGTGGCACCAATGGAGGAGAAATTGATTCAACACTGGTTTGGACTTCTATAATTTGGCCCGTAGTGGGGTTGAAGCGGGCCGACCAAATGTTGGTACAAAAAAAGAGAGACCTTAAGGAGTGGAATATCTCCAAGGATTTAGTTTTTGGACAACAACAATCAACAACGTGACAAAGCGTGTCTCTTGGGTTTTTAGTCCCTGTTGTTGTTGTTGTTGTTGTTGTTGATGAATATAGCCAATTCAAGTGAAAACACTATTCTTCTATAATTTGGCCTTGTACCAAATGTTGGTACAGAAAAGCTTATTCATGATACACAACTGACCACCAATTTATATGTAATGAATGCATTTATAAACCTTGTGATGTGATGTTATAAAGGGAGCCCAGTATAAGAGTAAGGACACAGAAGCAATAGAAATTAGAAAACAAAGCCTAACAAAGTTAATTAAAAGGAACAAAAGAATGGAACCATCATTACCATGTGCTTCAGCTTCTGATAGTAGATTGGCCCCATGAAGATGTATGCCTCAAGAGGCTGACCAAGAATGCCTGAGAGAGGAGAAACATTAAAACTGGAAAATTATGACAGGAACATGAGTCAAGAACACATTACACATGTCAAGAACCAAGAATATCAAATTTGTGCTTTCAGAATTTACAAGATACATAAAACCAGAAATTTACATGACTAGAATGGACAATGGTGTAATACACTTTAAGCAATTACAAATTGGTGCATCAATGACTCGTTCAATCCACAAGCTCAATAGAGGACTACTGAGTTAAATAGTTTCTAATTTTGTCAAATCTAATCAATAGATTAACATGATAACTAAAGCTCAAGTATAAAGTAAATTGATATTAAGTATAACCTGAGTACAAGAAATCTTTTCCACTATAGCTGAAGCCGTGCTTGATTAGAGTAGAGCTGGTATGCATGGAAAGGATGTTAAAATTCATAGTAATAAACAGACCTACAATGCCAAGATGACCAAACACCAAAGTATACCTAATGTCTGTAACCTTGTCAGCATTACCACTTGGCTCACCAAATGCACTGCCATAGTGAAATCGACCACAAGCAACACCAGCCTTTCCACCAAGAAGTTCAATCATTTTACCTATTGTCATACGACTAGCGAGCAAAATAAGAGTAAGACAGCTTTGAAACAAGCACAAACACAGAAAATATAATCGTACAAGAAAATATAACTATACACCTATATGGCTCATGAGGTTCTCTATATAATGTCATCTCCACTACTGGAAACATCATCTTCTAACACCCCCGCAGTTAGTGACAGCAAAGAAATGAACTAAAGAAGCCAAATTCTATATTAATTTGGAGCTAAGCTAAATACCTCAGATGGTTTACGGTTACAAAATAAACTACAATATTCATATTAATGATCATGAGAGAAGAAACTTCCTCAGACAAAATGAGATACGTGAGGAAATTGCAAAAAAGAAAACAAATAACAAGCAAAATAAAACCTTGGGAAGCCATGTGGATTCATAATTAAATCAGGACAGATTCCTCTCTCAGAGAAGGGGAAGTCTTCTTGTTGAACAATCGTACCACAAACACCTTTCTGTCCATGTCTGCTACTGAATTTGTCACCAACCTGAAATACAAACATGAAAGAAAAATTTTATATCCATCCGTACCCCCAAAAAATAAACAAGTGCATGGAGCATACAAACCATACCTCTGGCCTTCTAGTGTGACGAATAATACACTTAATGGACAACTTATCATTTATATCTGAGCACAGCATTACACGATCTACAACAGTAGTCTCACCATCAACACCTTTGTAAAAGGCAGGTGAGTCCTTGTAGCCCCTATAGATGGTAAAATTACAGGAAAGGTAAACATTATAGCATTCATTAACACCAAAACTTAATAAACCTAAAATTGAAGAGTGGACACATAGACAAGGAAAAGTACACAAGGGGAAAGAATCCTTACCTGTCTGTCAATGGCCTACCAATACCTTTTGAAGTGTTCAGGGGAGTTTGCTTGTTCACATAGATATCATGATTGCGAATAATTTGACCAGGTGCGACAATTCCATCTTCATCCAATGCCTTTCAATAAGTAATCATATTGTTAGTGTCAACTGGAACATGCTAAAGTGAGAAAAATGAAACAGTTCTAAAAAAGTCGCAGAATATGGGCAATGATGACTCCATATCCTTACTCGCATATTATGCTTCATCAAAACACCATCCTTATTTCTTTGGGGTTTAACAATCCTATCCGATACACCATCTCCATATTTCTCCATTAAAACTGAGTACCTGTAAGTGGAAAATAACATATGTACAAAAAAAAAACCAATAATATAGGAGACCAACATAACTAGAGACATGATAGCAAGCACTTCAAACAATCAATCAAAACAAACTAAATGGTACTGACTGGAAGTACAACATTACTTTTTCAATGCTATGCAACGGCCAAAACCTCGATCAAGGGATGACTTGTTCATCACAATTGCATCTTCAATATCATAACCACTATATCCCATGACAGCAACAGTGGCATTCTGCCCAGCGCCAAGTTTATCATACCCCACCTGAAAACAAATTGCAGTAAAATATCCACCATACTAAAAAAGAACTGAGTGGGGGTCAGATTTTTAGGGACATACCAACTCAATAGTTTTCGTCGTTAGCAGTGGACGTTGTGCATACACTAGTAAGTACAGCAATGAATCGGCTCTGAACAACTGCAGTGCATTACAAAAGAAAATAAAAGATTACTTTTTGCCACATGAGAAACAAGATAGAACTAGATATCACAGCATCAGAGGATCAAACAAGTCATTAAATACAATATAAAAATTAACTTTATGTTCCTGAATATTCTGAATACATACAAAAGTTACAACAAAACCAACCCCAGCATTTATTCGAGAGATCTTTCAAAAAAAAGAATGCAGCAATTAACTGGTACAAAAAATTATGAGGTTCCTTGCCTGATTATATGCAATATTTCCCATCGCTTGCTTACCCATTGCACACTGAAATAAGAGAAATGTCAATAGAAAAATAAACCAAGAAACATGACATATAATGATAGTCTACATCCTTGCCTGATAAGTATTACGTGGAGATTGGTTATGGTGTGGATATGGAATAAGCCCAGATACCACCCCTAAGATACTCAATGGCTCTATTTCAATGTGTGTGATGCAGCTTCTTTCAACATCATCTTGATCCATGTGCTCATATAATGCAATCTGTTTGAATCATATTAGTACACAACACCACAATTTGGATAACACCATAAAAAAGGCAAACAAATCGTGATGTACCAGTGCATTGTTCTCTTCATTGACGTCAAGATACTCAATCAACCCATCACGCAGAAAATCATCAAAACCACAATTTCCATGCTGAGGGCAAACCAACTTACGAGAAAGAGAAAATAAAGGATAACAAGTCAACAAATTATGGAACTCAGATGCCAACCCTCAGTTGTGTCATGTGATTCTCATCAATCCGTGATATCCCCATATCAGCAATTATAAGTGGGCGACAAACACGGCCACCATCAGAGGCAATGTGAACGCAGTGCTATCAAAGCAGGTCCAAGGTTAGTATCTTGCAACTTTTTTGTTGATAGAAAACATACAAAGCATTAAATTACAGATAACAAGTCAAAAAAGATTACATGTTTGACATGGAAAACAAAACATTCAAAAAAGTGTCCCCTAGACCTCCTTCCTTGGAACAGATAATGGTTCAGGTTAAGTTGTTATGACCTCAGCAGTGATCTATCTAGCTATCGCCGTCGCGCCCTAGACCTCCCTCCTTGAGCCATCAAGGTCAAGGCTATAGACAAAATCTGCCAAAGTTTTCTTTGGAGGGTAAGAAAACACAGAAATGTTGGACATTGTTTGATTGCTTAGTCTATAGTTTGTCGCCAAGAGCTTGGAGGACTTGGTATTTCATTATCTTAAATCCTTGGATGAGCATTGCGGATGTAATGGCCTTGGCTTGCCAAAAACGCAACCTAACAAACAGTGGCCTGTTTTCCTATCCAAGTTCATGCTTCAGTCAGGGCCTTTTTCTCAATTGACATGGTTACTAACGTGGGTAATGGAAATACCACCTTATTTTGGACTGATAATTGGCTCGAAGGAATACCCATTGCTGGTTTGGCACCTAACCTTTTTTCTTTAATTCTAAAGAGGAGAGAACCAGCTTACTGTGAGAGAGCCCCTAATGGATCACCGATGGGTTCAGGATATTAGTGGTGGTAGTGGTAATGCCATCTATCATTTTCTTGATGTCTGGGACTTGGTCACAATCATGCAGCTGCCATGTATCACTTTAATTTTGAGCCATGGGAGTTTATTTGGAAATCTTGGGTGCCTAAGAAGTATAATTTTTCCTATGGCTAGCAGCACATAATAGGTGTGGGACTGCTGATACACTTGCTCGCAGAGGGCTGCCTCATCCAAATCAGTGCCGTTTATGGGACCACGAGCAGGCGACAATTCAACATATTTTGACAAATTGTCTTCTCTAGACGGTATTTAATCTTATGACGTTCTGGTTTACCAGACGCCTCCAAGAGTTGAGGATAAGGTATTCTGTCCAGGTTTTTGAAGGGAACCTCTGGTGTATGGCTGGTGCAAAAGGTTTGGCACAGCTTGGGGCTGCTGCCTCCTAAAGGTCATTTTTAGTTGTTCTGTTTGAGTGTTGAATGAGTTTCAGGCATGTAAATTCTTTGAACAAGGTGTGGTGTGAGTTTGTCTTGAAATATTTTCTCCTTAATGCAATGAGATGTAGTTCTGTGGTGTTTGGAAAAAAAAAAGAAGGGTCTCACTTATGAGAAACATAAATCATGGGACAACAAATTTGCAATATAAATTACAAGAGGCATAACTTAAAAAATATTAAACCAGTAGAAATGCTGGTGCAACCCTTTTTTGTTCACTTTTGTTGAAAAATATGATACCATAGGTCTTCAAAATGCAATTCAAAAAAACAAGGAAAACAGTTTTCAGATCTATGCTATACTTACCTCCCTAAGAATTTCAAATGTTTCTAGCTCCTCTACATCACAATCCCATTCACTGTCATGAACTCAAGACTCCAAATGGGATCCAACAAGAGTTTCAGAAGTCAACAGATCCAAAGTACAGTTACAAGTTACTTTACATGTATTGATTTTCAGCTTGATTAATTGAACATGAAATGATAGGTTTGTCTTGAAAATCTTGAAAAAAAGTAATTTCATAACAGTATATTTTTTCTATGTTTTAAAAAGTTTCTACAGCTAAAAGTTTGTAGTGAGAGTTGCGTTTTGGGGACAAAAGGGAGAACAACTGAAAATTAATTTCCAAGCTCTTTTTTAGGATAATATCAGCTAATAGGTACACAGCTTCTTTTGCATGATGATCAGATTCATTATAACCTAAATAGTTACAAAGCGAAAGGCCACACCTGTTTCTCATCAACAAAAATGCTTACAAACTCTCCAATTATGTTAGATCGCCGTAAATTCCTCAAATCAGTAGCAAACCTCTGAAAGCATGAGATACAACTTTGTAATGCAAGAAAAGTCAAATAAATAAACACGTATGTATGATCTGTAATGAATAAGACCTGAGGATCTTTGTGTTTCCCAAGTATTAATCCATTGAACATGACCAAAAATGAGCCTGGCGCATGGATTTCTTCAGATGAGAGAAACGATAAATCCTCCACGCCTAGACTATGACACTACAGTAAAGAATGAACACAGATAAGAATAATAGATATAATATTATAGATAAACTGATGTACTTGATTATAGTAGTAGAGAAACCAAGTGAAAAGAGAGGAAGAAAAAATTTGAAGAACCATTCCAAGTTATAGGTATTAAAGCAAATAGACAAGTATCCTATGTAACTAAGGATCAGTTGGCGGTTGTTTTGCTGCTCTGTAAGATCCAGCTAGTTACAGGAACATTGTATGCATGTACAACTTTGCTGTTACGGTGTCCAAAAGGTTGCTTTCGTGTAGTTATTACTATATTCAATATCGATTGTACTTGTATGCATTTTAAGCACTTATGAAGGAAATTCAAGGCCACACCCAAAAAGATTGAGAAAGCTTCTAGCTAAAAACATTTAGAAAAAGTACAATGCAGTTCAAAATCTAGTGCAACAGTAAGTGGGTGTGTTTGTTTGTGTGTTTGGGTCTCTGTATTAATACAATGATATGCAGTTCTCCTGCATATTTGAGGGGAAAAATCTAGTGCAACTCCTAGAAGAGCCTGAAGATGAAAATATTAGTTGATATACTTCTGCACTCACGGTATTGCAGGATCTACTGTTGTATGCAACAGGTTCGAGATGGTAAACAACAAAGCACGCTCAATAGCAACTTGGGTTTAAAGATTTCAATGCTAGAGTTGTTAGAGAGTATGAAACTGCTGTAGAAAGTTGGCTATCTAATCATGATCTTAAGGGCCCATTGGATCATTAATGCACTCATATAGGCACAAAACATCAACACCAAAAAGTACAATTGAAATGAACCAAAATGTAACATACCAGATTTAACAGTGGGCCCTCCTCTTGGTCTGTTGTGACATGAGAAAGCAAAGCTAAATTTTTGTCAATCCACAAGCTTCTCCTTCAGGAGTATCACATGGACAAAGCATACCCCACTGTTACAGATAAAATTATTACACAGTATGTTAACATTCATGGTTTCCAAGAAATTTGTCTCTATATGACGTAGCAACATTGTAAGATTTCTCTTCACCTGACTAGGCTGCAAAGCACGTGGACCACTTGTTTTACGAGTCTTCTCAAATTGGGGTGTTATCCGCGTCATGTAGCCTAAAGATGCCATGTAGGATAGCCTTGAAAGAACCTTGCATCAGAAGAAAACGAGATTACATTAAAAAACAACTGGGGGGATAAATAAAAATCAAAGGTATGGAGAACTTGGTACCTGAGATACACCTTTCCGATGCATCCTAAAACGTTTAATATCCCAATTTCCTGTGGAAATAGCCCTCTCCAAACCAAAGGTAATGGTATCCTGCATTATCAACTGCAAAAAAGGGAACGGATTGATATAGACAAGACAACATATCTGAGCATCCTAAGTGGTTAACAAATATGGTTAATGAATAATGAGACAACATCATCTGATATATTTCGAAAGGGGTAATTTGATGATAAATTTGAGAGGGATTTGAAGGAAGAAGAGAATAAAAGGAGTTGCTGCACCTAGGCTAGCCATCTCTAACTATGACAAGGAGGGGATGGCACACGCGGCAAGGCCGCTACCAGCACAGTGGTGGTGAAGGGCAGCAGCATGAAACCGGGAACAGGATTGGCTTAATTCTTACTCCATCCAAAAAGGTATGGTTTCCCGTATATTATAGAGGATCCCACGATTTGGCAACCCCTAGTATCTAAAATAACTCCATCAAAATTAATGTGCAAGTAACCACACTTTAGAAGAGTGGGTCATTGGTTACTCAAAAAAAAAAAAAAGAAGGGTGGGTCATTGTTAGTTGCTACTGTCCCACATGTGCTACCGACCTACCATGCACACTGTGATCAACAGTCAAGCCTTTTTTTAACTTTAAATAATCAATAAATAGCTTGTTTTTAACTTTAAATAATCAAAAAATAGTTTTAAAAGCTCTGATATCTACTTGTCAAACATGGTGCGGTTTGTAAAAAGAGTAACCAGTAATGAAACAGATTAAGCTCTGGTTTTGAAGTCAACAAACAGATCTTCCAAGAAGTACATGTTACCAAAACAAGCATATAATATTAGAAATATATTAAAGCCCCAGCAAGGTCCTTACATCATCCATACAAATTGCCAACCAAAGATAACAAGGTTATGCCATTAAAATGATAAAACTGAAGATATTACAGCTAGAAATGTAAACTGTCACAATGGGTTATTACAGCAATATTAGGTATTCAGAACTTACAGGTGAACTTACATTGCAAGAGTTACGGGAGGCAAAATGGGAACAAATGAATATCCATAAATGTGTACTTGCATACTATTACCTGGCTAAAATCCAAAGGACTAGAGCGAGTTTTGTCACTGTTTTTATTCATGCGCTCCACAGCTTGGGAATTCATTGTTTTGAATAAATCCTTCAAAAGAAGCACCATAAGAAACAAAAATGTAACATCTAATAAAAACAATATGAGAAAAATAAAAACCTCGAAAAGAAGGGATATTAGTTGGCCAGACAGCTCAAATCTCTTATTTCCAACATAATCCTGGAAAATGTTCAAGAAAATATGTCAGCGAGATGATAATCATGTGGTCCAAAAAAAACAACCATCACCGTTCAATATTCAAAAACGAATGTTGTAGTAAATCACCATCCCAATACTCCACTTTTTTTTAATGCAATGGCAGGAGCTCTGCCTTTTTTCAACTAAGAGAACAAACAGAGTTAATTACAGGAGTGTTAAAAGGGCACATGACAGGCTCCCCCAGCCTGCCAGAGCAAAGGGGCACAGAGGGTGCATTCTGTTTCTTTGCAAGAAAGAGTAGACCATAATAAAGAAAGTACAAAACAAACTTAGAACTCCATATTAAGTCGATAATTGTTGGGAATGTAATTTTCCTTTTCTATAGGTCACTAGGTCAACCCAAAACACATAAACGAACTAGTCAGTCACCCAGAACCACCCACTGTGCACCCAGTTGCATCATTGATGGTGTTATATAAGAACTAACCTAATTCTACAATATGGACACACAAGATTCTGCATGATTTTTTTTCAGTAGTTGGTAAGGAAAAAATAGCTTTAGTCAACAGAAAAAAATCTTGAGCCCTTCACTGAAGTGATATATGGGGTCATCTTTGAACTTGCCTTATCATCAAAGGTGTCAGAATTTAAGATCGCATCCATCATGCGCCTTAGCATTACAGCAGTGTATATACACTTTGGTCGTAGGTTCCCATTTTTAACCTAAAACAGAGATTTGCACGTGTATGAGCCTGCAATTTCAATTTTGGCTGCAACAAGTAAAAACATTTATCTCACCGGCACATGGGCAATAAACACATCATGGAGGATTGAGTTTGACCGACCTTCCTGAAGTGAGAAACCAAGAAAAACAAATATAGATGATTTCACGACAAAAAAAGGATGCGCATTTTAGATGCATACTTTTAGACAGGTATAAGCAACAGTAACTTTATTGATTAATAAGAAGCTGAGTTCTCAGCATCAGCCCCTCATCCTTAGCAATCAATTTCAGAATGGAAGAGCCATAAACACAGGTGTGGTCAACAACTACCTTCTGATTTGTGGCACCAGGATACATCACCTGCACAAACTGTATATAGTAAACCAGTCTGTTTGGCATAATTCAAAACGAGATGAATGGCTAAACAGCATAACCGATCAATGATATTAAGTTTGATGTTTATTTTGGTGTTTCACCTTCTCGTCCATGTACTGCAGGGCTTGCTGACGTATATATATTCTCTCTGAAGCACATTCCTAAGCAATGATGAAACATTTAATTAGCCAGAGACATAAAAGATATAAACTATAGAGAAAAGTGAAAACAAAAATGGATCAAAAAAAATATTAAACACTTAGCACAGGTTTAAAAGATCAAATTCACAATTATTGAGGTAATATCCATTTTATCATGGCTATTTAAAAAAAGTAGTTACCTGAATAGATGGAAATAGGAGATCTCCGTATCTTGGATCCCTCCCAACCATCTGCACAACCTCCTGATCACTTTCCATTCCCATCGCTTTCATCACCACTATAATAGGAATCTGCACAATTCAAATTCTCAGAAATAGTGATAGCTCACCAACTTAGGCACACAATATTATATTAGAATTCAAAGAACTCGCACACATTTATTACCTAGGCATCAAGTGTTAATCAAAGATAGAAAAGGCAATTAAGGTCAACTTGCCATATGAAATGAGATGGCCAATCATTTAAATTTGAGAAGGTCAGCTGAATACATTAAAACTTTAAAAGCATTTATAAAATGCAAAAATAAACCAAAACTCATGATCAACAAGTGGGCATGTGGCCATTCAACAGTAACACACTGATGCCATTGTCCAACTCAGGTAGTGCAATTAATATAATTGAGATCTATGAACAATTAAATCTCTCTCAGATTTACAAGGGTCAAATATATATAGTAACTAGATTTAATACAGGAATGGAATAGGTTCAGCCATTGAAGCATGACATTCTCAATAGCATTAGGAGAGTGAACTTTTAGAAATTTAAGTAAGGCTCTCAGCTGGTTGCTAAGATAGGGTTTATAACTTAATCATGGAGGCTCTCAGCTAGTTGCTAAAATAGGATTTATAGCTTAATCATGGAGGACTATTCAGGTCCTATTCTGCCAATGCAAAGCAATTGAGAAAACAAAGGAAATTCCATTGCTCATAAGTTTCTCCTAGCAAACAGACATCTCATAGCTATTTCTACCATTTTGAAAGAAACAAACGAACCCCATTGTTGTAAAATAATGGAACCAAAAGAGGCCTGCACGAACTGAAGCTTTGTGTATTTGAGAATGAGAGTTAAGTTCAGCTTTGCAATAGCCTTTGTTTTAGGGACAAGTGAGCTTGTGCATGTAGGAGCATGTTAGTATGGCTTTTGTTTCCTTTGCGGTGTTCCCATTTGATCTTATGTTCCCAATATACCGCATGTTTGAGAAACCAAAAAAAAAAAAAAAAAAAAAATCAACCTGCGGGAGTATGACGGCCCCCATACATATTGTTAGGAAGAGATTTATCTTCTCACACAGATCGAGAAAAACCCTGAACACCCCGCCCCCATCCTGGCCTTGGCGATATCCGTTGCCCTGTGAGAACCAGGCCGGGCTGTTCTGCGCTTTGGCTTATGGGGGGACGAGCGAGGGATTTTTTTTTAACCTTAGCCTGAAATTTGCTCCCCGCAGGGAGTCGAACTCAGGACCTAGAGGGTGCCGCCCGAGTGCCTAGACCAACTGATCTAGCATCCTTTGGCCATGTTTGAGAAACAAATGCAAACATATCCAAAGCTTCAAATGAACAATGTCACCAATCAACCCAGTATTTCAAAATGAATTAACACAATGAATGAAGTATTCCAAAATGAATTAATACATAAAATGGAAAAACTCATTAACAGAACAATGGAGTACATAAACCATACTGGCTTGGTGAACTGATTCAGCTGTAGATAAATCTTCCCCTTATCCATAACAATCACCGTCTTGCTTTTTTATTGCATGTGTGCTACTGGTTACAGATGCAATCACCCTAATTTGATGTGTGACAATTAAGGAAAACAATAAACATCTAATGTTATAGTTGCCAAACAAAAATAGTATATTCTTAAGAATTCAAATAACTTAGTCTAACCTTCCTTTGCTATCAGTGTCGACAATAATACGATTCTTCGATAGCTGTTCTTGAATTAGAATGACCTGAAAATTAACATGTCACAAGATCATTTATACAAACAAGAAGTAACTACAAGAGCATTGAGCGGTTAAATGGCCATAACTATGGTTTGCAATCAGTCATAGCACACGGAACGCGAACCACATCAAACCAGCAAGAAAAGAAAGAACTGTTTTCTGTTACCTTCTCTGTTCCTTTGACAACAAAGTAGCCACCAGGATCCAGAGGGCACTCACCTGGCATAACATATTGATGAGACCATTAAAACAGCAAGTAAGACAAAAGGTTACAAAGTTTTAGTAATGAAAAATATTTTTTTAGGGAATTTAATATACCATATTTTGCTAGTTCAGCTTCATCCTTCCCATTGAGAATACATGCACGGCTTCTTAGCATAATAGGCATGTAGCCAATGATAAAGTTCTTCTGAAGGGAAAAAAAAGGAAAATAGAAGGCCAACTTAGTTACCAAATCAAGCAAACAAAAGAGTTTTCAGTCAGATGGATAGATACCCTTCCTCTCACTTCATGCTGCTTTCCAACTGTGTATTCGATATCAACTTTTATAGGAGCAGAATAACTGAAACAATAAAGGAAATTTGAGCAAGCATGACAACTGATAGTTTAAACAGAATTTGAACATGCAGAAGATGCGCTAAGCATGTGCTGGAAACATAAACCACCACAGTCCCTAGCTGCACATATCCATGCAGGCCACCCTGCTCCTGCTGCAATCACCATATCTCCTGTCTCCTCATCCAGCACCACCAGATTCAGCGCACATGCTGCCTGCCAGCCACGGTGCGCGAATCCGGCAGGTTGCGAACAGGATCAGTGGCGCCCTCAGCTTCAGATTCGTGTGTACACCAACTGAGAATAACTATAATATGTGCTGCCCATCCTGATAGCTGTTTTCATCTATCCTAGTAAAAGTAAGTTTGCAAAGGAAATGGTGGAGTAGCCATCACTTGTGCCCACGGAATACTCCAAGCACCAGGACGGGACTAATCACACGCGCATTAGCAAAATCATGAATGGGCACATTGCATGCTGAGAAGGTGATAGAGCCACGAGATCTAAGCTAGCCACAGGCACCGCAAGTTGAAGAAGCAGCCTTGCTGGCACTCGATTCCACAACTTGAGCCAGTATTGGACCCGCTGCTTCCTCGTTTTGAGCCAGCAGACCCACAGATGCCAAATTTTAGCTTGTGTCAGACTAAATTGGTTACAAAAATCAATAGTGGCAGCCCTCTGATTTGGGATGGTGTCGCTGGGAAACAAAGGGCCTGGTAGGTACAGCTTCTATAGTGCTTATGACCAAAGTATCCTGAAACAGCGAAGCGGATTGGCTCACCTTGGCTGATAACCACCCAAACTGGAAAGCTTCTCTTATGAATCAAGCAGGCTGTCTTGTTACAGTAAAGGCGGTTCTGACCAGTGACCACTATACTCATGTACTATAATTGCTTTGGATCTTCCTAAATGGGTGATTAAAGCAATTGATAAGAGGAGGGGATTCTTGAGGGTCGGTCAAGAAAAAGAGAATGATGGAAACTGTCTGATTTCCTGGAATCGAGTCATAATGCCACAACAATAAGGAGGGCTTGGTATTCATGATCTTCAGTATTTAGGATGGTCTCTGTGCATTAGGTGACTTTGACTTGACAAGACAGACAGTTCTCGTCCTTGGACCGGATTACCTATTCAACTACAGGAACAGCCACCTCTGTTCAATATGCCCTTAAGGCTAATATACAACTACAGGAGGTGTATGCATACATACACAAAAAAAAAAAACAATGTAAACAAGGAGTATCTACATCTTATATCATCAACATCTACAATAGGAAATTTAATGCGTACAGCCTGAATTATGCTAGGCAAGAAAAAAATACCAGAGCCATAACAGTCCCACATAAATCTTATTGCTTATTCCATCTAGCTCAAATGATGTGTAACATAATTCCTCTTTTGTTCTTTCTTAGTTGCAAGTACAAACTACAAACCGATGCAAATGAGGAAATGAATTTACGTTCAAAAAAATATGAGGAAATGAAAAGGCTTACGTGCGGTCAGTAAGGCGGCAAAGATGTGGTGTGATAGATTCAATTCTACAATCTACAGGTACCGAGGGCATGCCAATACGCACATCAAGATACCTACAATGTGGCCAACAAAATACATATTTAGAATATAGTTAGAATACATATTACGCAAATTGATAAGCATACTTGAGGTAAATGGATGGATCATTGCGCGCTTCGATTCGATTGTTTGCCTCAACAATCTTCTTGATTCCTTTCTCGACAAAGTAGTTAAATGAGTCAATATGCTCCTTAACAAGCCCTCTAACCTGGTGTTTCCATCAGAGAGAGAGAGAAAACTAAATCAAAGAAAAAAGAGCTTCAAACTGAATAATCGTTGGAAAACATGTGAATGAGTTGATAGAATGAGTGACCAAGGAACAAAATGAGTCATGAATTATTGAATTAGACATAGATCCAGGATAACCCAAGTATGGAACAGAGCAAGGAGCTCATCTGCAGCAAAGCAGACCAAGGAGCTGAGATGTGCATGATACGACTGTAAGAAACAACATGCATGGTAAATTGGTAATAACAATTGGGTTAACACACGCCTACTGCTTGATCGCCCCGTGAATGCAGGGAGCTTTAAAACTGAGTGTGACAAAATTGTTGGGCAATAAATAAATCAACAGGTAGCAGCATCTGTTGAATGAGAACGTCATGCTGACCTTGAGGAAGGCCGGGAGGAGCGCAAACTTGTCAACAGGCTTCCTCACCGGCGCTGCCAACGAACTGTAGGTCGGTAATGGCATTGTACCGGCCACCTTGCCGCTGCACAAGGGGTAAAAAAAAGGTGAGGATTTGGAAATGTCGGGGCGGTTTGTGGTGGAGGAGGCAAGCTACCACCCTTCGCTGTTGCCTTTGGCGAGCACGGTCATGGCAGACTCTGTCAGTTGTGTGGTGCTGCCGTGCTAGTGTCGTCTTCTAGTGCGGCCGTGCGGGCCTCAACTGCGGCCAGGCCTAGGCGGAGGCCGTCGTGCCGGGCGGCAGGAGCAGTGGCGCCAGGGCCAGGAGGACCAGCGCCCGGTTGGACCGCGGGAGGACGGCACGGCAGCTAACCGGCGAGGTCCGAGGGCGAACTGGCGATCGGCGGGGGAGGACGGCCGCCGGCGCTAGGGAAGCAGCGAATCAGAACGCGGAAGCGAGGAACAGGAACAGCCGAACGGAGACGGGCGCCGCGCTCGCGATTCCCGTGTGTGTTCTTCTCTCTGTCGCCACGCCACCCCAGCACAGCACCTGCGTCGTCACAGGCGCGCAGCCCCTGCCTGTTGTCTCGGGGGTCCGAGCAGCGACGTCGGTGGCGACGGCCTGCTACTGGTTGGAGAGGGAGTGGAGACTGGGGAGAGCAGCGCTGCAGCAGGGAACAAGAGCAGGGGAGCAGGAAGCCAATGCGGCGCGCGGAGAGAAACAAAGAGGAGCTGGTGGTGCCTCGGTGGCGGCTGGGACGGGACGGGAGGGGTGGCGGCGGCGGGAGGCGACGAGGAATTTATTTATTTATTTATTTATAGATAGAATAGAATAGAATACGTGTAGGGCAACCTCTACGATGCCCTCCGATCAATGATCCGACGGATGTAAGATTGACGTCATGGAGGTGGAAGGAGTCATCTGAAAACCCAAAGTAATATGGGCTGGGTTCCTGTTCGCTTGTCGGTTAATTTCTTTCTTTATTAGTTCACAAAAAAACTCTGATCTGATGTGGGGTGTTCGGGCCTGCGTGCCTGTTTTGGTTTCCTGCTATACGTTTGTCTCTGGGCTTTTAGGAAGCTGGAAATCCCCCAGCCTTTTCTTTATTTTCTGATGAATTCTCCGTTAAACTTTGTCTTGAGCTTTATATAAAAGCCGGGTTTATCTCTACAAAAAAAAATATCTAGGGGGGGGGGGGGTGAGCGGGGGGACAATGCAATTCTTTACCGCTGGTCGTGCCAAATTTGCCCCAATACAAAGGTATTGCCAACATATTGGATTCTTACATTCCTCAATACGAAAGCCTACTCTTCTCTTTAAACGAGCTAATAAACTCTGACTGATTGGTGTAGCAGTCACAGAAGACCACAAATAGATTCCGAACATCAGCAAAACAATTAAACTGCGCCATACATCAGTAAGAAAACAATGCACTTCCTTATGCACAAGTGCATGGTCAAGAATTTTACCAGCATACAATTAATACAAAAGCACACAGGTTGCATATATAGAAAAAGCATATATTTTTGGGAATCAATGCAATTCTTTAATGCCTGGTGGGAAATTTCACCAAGGAACAGAACCCGTTGAATGACAAGTAAGCTGAAAGCCCCAGTGTTGCTCACAGATGAAGTGAAAATCACAAAAAATCCTGACTGTAGTTCGCTTTATTACAATTAATTAAGACCTAGAAAAGGAACTTTGGCTTCATGGTGGCAACAAGTCACTGAACCAGCTTCCCCAGCCCCTACTGAGTGTCCTTGACGATGAAGTTCTGGCGGCTGATGGGGTTCATGACAACCGGTGGCCCAGCGGTGCGAGGCCAGGCCTGGAACTTGGTGTCTGTGGCCTGCCACCACTCCTTCTCAGAAACAGTCTTGGGGGTGGTACCTGTGTGCCCACAAAGATTGAAGCAGCTTAAATCCAAATCTACAAGGATTTGGCACAGATCTCCAACATAAATCCAGTAAGGATGACACTAACCTCCAAACGCCTTCTTGTCAGAAACAAATGTGTCACACAGGTATGCAATGGCAAAGGATCCGACCAGTGAGCCAACAATGTAGCCAGCCGTCATTTTCGCTGCAAAAGGATGGATTGGAGTATAACTATCAGGTCTGGTAAACAATGAATCATGAATAAATGATGCGCATGTGTAGATGAATGAATTTTAGACAAGACAAGCCTATAGATTGTTCCTCACAGATAACACAAATAAACAGAACATATAGTTCAGCAAACACGTGAATGGCCAACACAAATGACAAGGGAAGGCGTAACATTTCCTTGATAACAGAAATGTTTGCAGTTTTTACAGCAACAAACAAGTGAATCCCGATCCTTAACAGGTTACCACATCATTGTATCCAACATCTATATCTATTTTTTTATGAAACAAGATTCCAGGGCTTATAGTGACAGTGCCTCATATAGGGTACAGGTCAAACCATGAATGATGAACATAAAAACTTCAATGAAATAAGTGTGAATAAGAATGTCACCAGACTTAAAAGTGACACTGTTAATAAGAATCTCCCATACTTGCTGTTGCAGTGATCTCCATCTACTTATCAGGCCACATTAACATTACATCCAAATTTTTTTTCACAAAACATGCATCAATAAGAATAACACCAGACTTACAGTGATAAGAGTCATGTGTAATGTGCAATTCAAACCACGACAAACTATATCTATACCTACTATACCTAATAAGCTAATAAGCTAATAAGCTAAGATTAATAAAGAGCGGGAATTTCTCTCTCCCGAATTTCCGTCCGTTTGCCTACATGAACAACAAAAGGAAACAAACACAAATCGACTCAAGATGGGATCCCGGTGAGATCCAGAGGGACGACGACGCCAGCGCCGCCTCCGGAGAAGCACGCGAGATCAAGTTCCGGCGCCCACGCCGCACCCCAATCGATCGGATTCGCACAGATCCAGCCGCCCGAGTCCCACGGCCCCAAGACGCCAATACCCGACCCAGGAGTCGTCCGCACCTACCGGAGACTAGAGCAGATCACCAGATCGGAGACCCCAGAAGCCTAGGAAGGGGACGAACCAGCTAAAACCAACAGGAGCAGGGGGGTCCGGGCATCCCTTACCTACAGGGGGCGGCGCAGCGGGGGGGCGGAGACGCGGGACTCCGGCGAGCGGCGGCGCGGGGACGGGGAGGGAGGCGCGGAAGGAATGGGGGGGAGGAAGGGAGGAGATGCGGGGGTCAAATGGGCCTTGTGGCGATGACCAGGTGGGCGCCGGTCTTTGGGGACGTCTCACTGACACGTGGGGCCGCCTTGCGCCGTGGCTTCCGGACGGGCCAACGTGGGCCCTTGGTGAGGGATTGCTTCTACCTTCTAGCCCTTATTATGATCGGATGTATTTAAGGCCCAATTGAATAGGTTGTTTATTTATTGAAAAAAGGCCATTTAACCTCCATCAACTTATTTTTGAAAATCCAATTTGCCTATCGCAACGGAAAAACTACTTTTTAGACTTCTCTTTGGAACCGTCTGAGTGATTTACATAGCATTACATCAGCCGCTAGGGAACTTTCACGACAGTTCAAGGGAGTTAATTATCATACTTATAAAAAAATAGAAATATTGTTTCAATAAAAAATATCCAATAATTTCTTAAAAATGCATTTAAATAAAAATACTAAAATATAATATAATTTATGGTTGTACTAGTTTGAATTTTAGCATATGGCTAGTGCGAAAGAGTTTATTTGGAGAGAAAAAAAGTGCAAATACAAATGAAAAAAGATGACTACTATGCTACGCTATGAAATTCTTCTTGTGTGTTTCTGTCTATTATGAGCTGTATTGGTGTAATCTTTTTTATCCCTTACATGTTAAGCTTAAGACTTGATATTCCTGGCAACCTTTTTTTCATTTGGATGGTGCTACCGCTTTATTATTATCATCAAACACGCACTAGCATCGTTTGTGATGATGTGTGCCTGTGTGGTTCTCTTTTAAGAGTTCACGTGGACCGACTGTATTGCTGCGCCTATAGCCGGGTGTAAAAGTAAAAATAATCCTCGGACACTCTGGTCGTGGCATTTTGTCTTGCATGAATGAACTAGTGGTCGTATTTGGAAGTTAATATCTTATTGTGTTTGCTGCCACTTGAAGTATTCGGTTGATAGTGATCTTGTGGCTTTTTGCGTGCAGTGGTAATGGATTACAACACTACTCCCATCCTCAAGCAATAATTTAGTTAACCATTAATTGTTATTATCATCGTACAAATCTTGTACAGTTAGAGTTAACATAAGTATACTATCCAACTATCGTAAATTTATAAACACAATAAAATATAAAATATAAAAATAAATAAACAATTAAGTATAATTTAGAAGACCGTGTTATGTTGAGCTGCATCTTGAAGCAAGGTCAATACTATAACCACTTATATAAATTACACTTTATTGCTGTGATCCACTCTCTTTTTACATGAAGTTTACTATTATTGTGCATGAGCTGCCTGTAAACTTACAACTCATATTTTCTCTTTTCTCCTCCTCTCTTTCATATATTCTCTTTTCTTATCCCTCTCTCTTTCACCTAAGCATTTAGCCTACTAGCATCCTTTTATTATACTTGTTTCTCTAAAAGAAAACAGAGGTAGTAATCGGTAGTTAAAATCTGTTACTCCCCAATTCTAAGTTACGAGTCGTTCCAATTCTAAATATAATTTAGTATTAAATAGATATTCAATAAAAATATAACTAATGAAGAAAAATCTAATGATACTTATTTAGTATCATAGATGTTATGATTTCATTATATAAATTTAGTCAAACTTGACATGTTTTGCCTCTTCAAAAATTAGAATAATTTATAATTTAGAAGGGGGGTAGCTCGATTGGCTACTTTTCAACGTGTAATTTAAATAGGACCTAAACTATGTATTTATATTCCATAATAGCCAAGTAATGATGGTGCTAGTTTGGTCAAACTATAACAACAGTTTGACGTATATGAGCAGGACAAATTCAGAATCAAACAACGGGTGTTTGTCTCCCTGGTTGGTCGGTCTACTTTGGAAGAAGTTTAAAAGAAGTCACAGCTCGCCCACCTTCCACTTACTTTGGTACTCGTACCGAATTTCCATCCCTTTCTTTTTCATCCATTCACATAGAAATTCCCGACCCACAAGCAAAGCAAAAAAGGGAAACAGAAAAACAAAAGGCAAAAAAGGACACACGCACACTGCATATAGGAGTACACATCAAAGCAGCACCCCGTGCACCTGGTCCACCGCACACCGCCCAAGGACTCTCCTCCGGTGGGTCCCACCTCCCGCGGACCCCTCGCGCGCTCGTGCGGCGTCTACCGTGGACCGTCCCCACCCCAGCCCACCCCACGCCTCCCCGCGCGCCTCGAACGGGACGACGTGGCGGTGCAGAGTGCAGACAGTGCTGCTGGCGCGTGGGCCCACATGATCCGTGGCCCCCACGAAGCAGCGGGGTGAGGCGACGCGACGCGACGCGACGCGAAAGGCCGCGGGATAAACGCGGCCCTCGAGAAAAATTCGGTGGAAATTCCAGTTGCTCGCTCTGCTCTCCTCCTCCCCCCGGTTCCGTCCCGTCGGCGGCCCGCACAAACCGCCAGATTTTATCGTCCCTCCCGTGCGCCTCTCCTGTCTCCTCCCCCTGTTGCTTTTGCTTGCTTGCTTGCGGTTGCAGGCAGCCGCTGTACCAGTAGCGACCTGTAGGAGGGTCGGAGGGAGCGAAAGGAGAGAGAGAGAGAGCGAGAGAGAGGTTTGGTGGTTGTTTGGTAGAGGAGAGTACTCCAGTTGGTTGGCTCAGGCGGGGGGAAGATGGAGCGCAAGGTGGTCGCGGTGTGCGCGGTGGTCGGCTTCCTCGGCGTCCTCTCGGCGGCGCTCGGCTTCGCGGCGGAGGCCACCCGCGTCAAGGTGCGTGCGTCTCTCGCTCGCCGGTCGCCTCCTCCCCCTTCTCCTGCTCCGGGTATGCTATGCGCTGCCGCCGTTGCTGCTCCGTTCCGTTCCGTCCCGTTTCTCGAGTACAGAGTACGCCAGTACGGGTACGGCGATGGCCGTGCCTCCGAGTGGTAGATCTCGGTTGCCCCTGTGCGCTGGAGTTCTCGGCGGACGAGCGGTCGGCGATTCGGCGCGCCGGGGAGCTGAGTTCGCTGCGGTGCTCCAGTCTAGTACTGCTGTACTACTAATGCCCTGCTGCGCCGGAGAAAGATTATTTATTATGATTGTCTGGGGTTATAAATTTGCGATCTTTACGCTTGCGCGTTGCCGGACTGGACGCTATGATGAGTTCGAATAAAACTTCCTTTCTTTTTAGGTGTATGCTGGTGAGAGGTTAATGAAATATGTGAGCCAATGAATGGCCTTGTCATAGAAATGGTTGGCTGCAACTGAAATCTCCCAAATGATTTCAATCAATCAGGATCTTCCGTGGTTTTTATTGCCTTCTTATTAGCATTCTTCATCTTTGGGGTCGCAACATCACATTATCTTAGGATTTGTTGCCTGTTTGCTTGGCTGCATATACCTCCATAGAATAGAACAATGGTTCAAGGTTTTTCTTATTGTGCTATCAGTGAGATAGCTAAAACCATAGGTGGTGAGGCTTCATTAGCTTGATGAGGTGGAATCCGCAATTGCTGCACTGTCACCCGTCCATACAATACAAATCCTAAGGCACATATGCTCATCACAGTTTTTTTTAGGAAGGCCACATGCTATTCTTCTCCTACATTAAAATGCATTCGTTGTCCTGTCCATTGGATACATTCATGTATGTTCATGCCAATTTGATTTCGTCTTCAACCTAACTTACCATTTTGGAACCGGCAGATTTATTAAAAACTGACTGGTTCACTTTATGTGCTCTAAAGATAGGGTCTGGAAATGGTAGCTATTCTTTTGCTAATAAATTGTACATATATTTGTGCTCATGTCCAAATGTAATGTGCATCGTGTGAACCATGCAGGTTTCAGATGTTCAAACAAACGGTGCTCCTGGTGAATGCATATACCCAAGAACCCCAGCCTTAGCGCTTGGTTTAATATCTGCTGTCTCTCTTATGCTCGCCCAGTCTATCATAAACACAGTTGCTGGTTGCATCTGTTGTAAGAGGCATCCTGTTCCCTCAGACACTAACTGGAGTGTAGCCCTGATTTCATTCATCATATCTTGGTAACATTCTGGTTTACAAGTTTATGATCTCTTTTATTCTTCTCTCATATTTTGTAAACTTTACTTAGTCTATTTCGTGAATTGGTTTACCAATAATAGATGCTGAATGTTGCTATGTTATGTTGAACATCAAACTTGGCCTTGACATAATTGCAATTTGTTGGATTCCATCACTTCACCTAATTTCTTGACTGTGTTTGACTCATTTCGTTATTTTCTTTAGGGAAGCAACCATTATTAAGAAATAGCGTAGCATTAACGTCTAAAGAGTCACAACAAATTTGTAAAATACATGCTTTGATCTAGTAGTTGGTACACTGTTAATTGATTGATGTTTATTATAATCCTTGGAAGCCACGAATATGAGTAGTCCACATGCTGGATCTAGATAATAATAGCTTTTGCATAGATCCCAAGTACATAGTAGTTGCAGTGAAATTCTGCCTCTTCCTAGGAGCATCTTGTTAACTAGCTGCAGTGATATATGTGTTTCTGCTTTTTATCTTGCGTATAACTGATTCCTGAATACCAGATTTCGCCAAATGTGCTAACCTACATATTGCTGAAACTCTGCAGGTGCACATTCATAATCGCATTCCTTCTGCTGCTGACTGGAGCTGCCCTGAACGACCAGAGAGGCGAGGAGAACATGTACTTTGGTAGCTTCTGCTACGTCGTGAAGCCAGGGGTCTTCTCCGGTGGAGCGGTGCTAGCCCTTGCCAGCGTGGCGCTAGCGATAGTCTACTACGTCGCCCTGTCATCGTCAAAGGGTCCTCCACCGACATTCGCGACACCGCAGAACCAAGGCATCGCGATGGGCCAGCCTGTGATCCCGCAGCAGAGCACCGAACCGGTGTTTGTCCACGAGGACACTTACAATCGGCGGCAGCAGGTCCCGTGACCATAATCTGTGTTGTTCAGCAGGTCACCCTCACCAGGGTGTTACCTCATGCAGTGTATTGTGCTTGGTCTGTATAGGTTGCAGGTTAGAACAATAGCAGTCACCATTGCTGTTAGCTAGATCAGGTTTTTTCTTTCTACTTCTACTATCCTCTTGTTTATCGAGCATGCCTGTTTCATCCATGAACTCTGGATGTTTGATTCTGAATGAACTGGGTAATGTTGAAGAGAGCTTGCATCATGTTCAAGTTTGTCAGTAAACATGGAGGTTGTTTATCATGGTATGAATATCGAATCATGAATGAAACTGCATTGCATTTGCATCGCATTCAGAAACAAATCAAGAAGGAACTGTCGACGCCAGCTCCTCCCTGAAAAGAGCAACGGCGTCACGGACGATGTCGCCAGGGCGCGCCGTCGCGGCGTCGAACTCCATGACCCCCTCGGCCGCGTCGACCTGCAGCAGCTCGAGCTGGCTCCGCAGCAGGCTCACCGGCATGAAGTGCTTCCCTTCCGTCGACCTCCGCAGCATCCGCTGGGCGATCACCTCCGCCGACGCCCGCAGGCACACGAACTTCACCCTGCAGGCTGCGTACTCCCCGGGCTCGTAGCCACGGTCGGCGGCGCGGAGCACGTCCCGGTACCTGAGCTGCAGCGCCGAGCAGCTCACGGCCACGTCCTCGCCGCCATCCAGACGCTCCCGGATGGCGTCCCGCAGCGACTCCAGCCACGGCGCGCGGTCCGCGTCGGTGAGCGGCACGCCCTCGCTCATCTTGGCTGGGTTTGTGGGCAGGACAGGGGTGAGTGCACAGGTTCAGAGTAGAGGCCTTTGGGTTCTGGAGAAGCTCGGATATGGCAAAAATGGCAGAATTGCGTGGTGGTGTACCTTTGTTTGCCGGGGAATGGTAGTCGTCTGCTTCGATGAAGCTGCAGCCCAAGGCTTCGGCGAGCATTGCCGCGACGGTTCTGTGAATTCGCAGGGAAAATAAGAAAGAAAGAGAGATTCAGTTCCAGGATGAATCTTGCGGATTTGTGTCATCTTTAAGCAACCTTGACCGAATTCTTGAAGCATGAGCGTATAACAGAGTGAAGGGGGATGAAGGATCTTACGATTTGCCGCAGCCGCTGACTCCCATGACCACGATCGCTAGCCCTGCAACCCAAATTTTCCCCAAAGAGAAGATCAGTTAGCGTTAGCAGCCACCCAATCGCAACATATCAGGCAGATCGCGAGCTTGTCTAGTACGTACGCACGAACAGCAGCTACGCGAACAACCAGCAAATTCCAAACTGAATCTCGCAGAGATGGTTGCTAGTTACGGCTCTCTGTAAGCAGCAAGCGTGGAGGCTGGTGTACTGACCTGGATGCGTGAGGAGGTCGGAGCCGGCCATGGCGGACGCTCCACCTGTGGAGGGAAGACTAGGGGATCGCGAGGTGAAGACGACGGCAACAACATTTTCGTCAGGTGGAACGGGTCCATTCTCATTTCCAGGTCCAAGTCGCTGACGTCAGCTAGAATGCATTTTTATTAAATAAGATTAGAATGCATTTATTTATTTTATTAAGACGGAGGGTCTACCTTCACGCAGTTTTCTTTGTTTAAGATCACAAAATTTTTGTAATTTGGTTTAACGAACATTGTTTAATTTGTTTTCTTTGAAAAAAGATCAAACCTTTGTGATTTGGTTTAGCGAACATTGTCTCAAAGCATATTTATCATACGACAAGCAGAGAAGCATGAGCCGTGCACGAAACTGAACACTGGCGATGGCCATCTGCTGTCGATGACTCAGAGCTTATCACATACAGCTTGTCCAACAACTAATCTGGTGCTAACAAAACATACACGGCTATCTCAAAAGTCAATTATAAACAGAACAAACACCACTACCAAGAAACATCTGATCTAATGCCGATTCTTTGGTTTAATTTTCCAAGTCAGCCAAGCCAAAGCGAGTGCAGACCAACAAGCAGCTGCTAGGACGACTACGGCTACTTCCTAAACAACCCTGAGCTCTGGAGCGCCTTGCAGTACTCCGAGATGACGGGGGACTTCTTTACCATGTCCCAGATCTTCGCTGAGCTTCTCAGCCAGTCGCGCTCCGAGAGGTTCTTCGAGAATGACCTTGCCGGCCATGACAGGATCTGTAGGCACACGGAATGTTCATATCAGACTGACACTGACTCGACCAGGTATAGGAGAATCGTGCCAAGCAGATATTACAAAAGGAAGCTTAAAGTTCAGTAACAATATCTTTGTTGGAATGAGTTCAGACTGAAAGGATTTTAATGATAGCTTCTCGGAATTAAGGAAACCAGTCCAGCTAAAAGCAGAAAAAACAAGCAATGCTTCTCGTGATTTACTAATTACTATAGTATAGTTGTGAAGGACGATTGGAAGAAGTGTTTACGGGGGAGTGGCTTGCCCAGACAAGGTTAACATAAGAAAATGTTCTGCTAAATTTTACTTGAATCTTAATTCACTCCATGCAACTGACAGAATTTCAATTCACAAGATGTAGGCTTTGTATATGTATTGAATATTCCCTTTTCTATTATGCAAACTCCACAGTAGCAATCATACCTGATCGCGAAGCATCCCTAGCATGCACGAATATGTTCCATACTCAAACTTTGTCGAGTTATCGTGTCCTCTCAGGGGAAGGAGAAATATGTCCTGCCGACCGGAGGTTAAGTCTTCAACTTTTGTGCTTGAAGAAACCAATGACTCAGAAGCTTGACCTGTCGCATTAGAGCTCCCAATTCTAAAAGAGGATGAATTGAAGTGCTTCTCAAGAGTTTTCCTTAGAAGCACGAGTTTAGAAGGAGAAAAATCTTGTCCCTGCAGCCTGTTCAATTAGAAAGCCACAACGATGTAAGGTATTAAGGTTGTTAAACTATTTAGAGCAAATGAGTACAGGGCTGATTTAGGTGTGGAAGTATTACTTGCTTATAACACAACAAAATAGATGCTATTTTTAAAAGGAAATACTAAATGCTTTTACCAAGATAGAAAATGATATACATCTCTTTGTTCATCAACATAGAAATGATCATATAATTTCCCTTAATTAACAAAACAAGGATAGTAGCAATGGCTAATGCTCACCTAGCATGCACAAAACAGAGATCGGAAATATAGTCTTCACTGCCCAATTGGTCATCATTTTTGTTTTCCTTATCTTGGGAGGCTGATGACGTCAACACAGATGGATCAGGAATGTTGTGCTTCAATAAATCAACCTGCGAAATGTATTAGAACATCCATTCAGCCTTCTGCATTACTGTCAAGTGCCAAGTCCCAAAAGAAGTTATTGGATATGGAGGAAAAATGTGATGGGATAAACAGGTATGATGGGATAGAATCATTAGAAGGTTAGAACTACAGCTCGATTTTCTTGAAAATTAGGTGAAACTCAGATCCTGAACCAAAGAACATACAGGCATAACTTCCTCCAGATGGGCTAATGAAAGAATGACATAAGATACAAACTATAGAAGAGACAACTTACTGTAAGCATGAGCTCCCACATGGACAAATCATTCATCCCTTCCGACACTACCAGCACTATGTTACAAACAGATGCCAAGAAAACACCAAGCTACAGCAATTCCTTGCAGAGTAACAGAAAATACAGATCAATTATTTGGTATTTCAAACGAATCAGCAGCAGCAGCACAAGTGAGTTTAATAATTGTAAGTATAGTCTTTACCTGGATTCCCATTAGCTCATGGGCTAGGTCTGCTGATAAGGGTTCACCATTAAGGACAGGAATTGTGGACGAACCATCTGGCCTCATCATATCGATTAGAACAGAGGGACTGTACAATGGCTGCAAGGCAAAATTGGTTTCCTTTCACAAATTGGCAAGCAAGATACTGATAAACTGTTCAAGCATTCGGATCGCAAAAACAGAATAAAATTAACGTCGTCTCACCTGAGTGTCAAGGAGTATAACTCGCTCATTAGATATCCTGATGTCAATACCAGTAGTACAGTGTTTCCCCATCAATCTGGTTTCCTCAGTTTGTGTAGGAAAAGGAGGAAGCATTCCTACAAACAATGCTCAAGGAAATGAGTTTTGAATGACCTTAGGTTTTGGTATGTAACAAAATTTGAACCAAAATAGGAGTACTATTTGTTATCTTCTAAGCAGCCTTATTGACACTAAAGAGGTTTTATAATGTCTATGCTGTGGTAGATAGAAATCTGAGGACAGCCGGGTATTACATGACGGAAACATTAACAACAATGTCCACGAATCAACCACAAAGTGCATCAATGGAATAATCGTTAGAAGTGCATCTCAGTATAAAACAGCATAACAAAAGTTGTATCGTACCAGGTGAGCTTGCATCATATCCATATAGTTCATTCATGATGGTTGACTTGCCTACACCTGATGGGCCAATTATCCCAATCACCATGAAATCATTGTTCTCCGTCAAATACTGCAAAAACACGGCTGGGGTTAGAAAGGTTTGAGGAGTAATATCTATATCTATTCATTAAAAGAACTGATCACCGACTTTGTCACTATTTAAACCATATATGCTAACTGTATCAGCCCCGTGTTGCTCCATGGATCACAACTCGCAATTTCACATTACATATGCATAAAAAGAATGATCAGTAGAAGCCAAATAACATCTCACAGTCATCATATGCCAAGGAAGGACATCTGCGGAACCATGAAACACTAACAAATTAGAAGCGCCTAGAGGAGTCTTACATAAGAACTAAAACCAACAAATCCAACATTCAGAAAGAAGCACCCCTCCACAATAATGGATCAAGCTAACAAGCAAACCGGCCAACGCTAGCATAACAACGAAAACGATAAGCACAGGTACTTCCGAAACCTAAAGCTAGCTACAGTCCACACGGATCACCAAATCATTTCTTCCCATCGATCAGTGCACCGTAGCAACCGCCTGACATCGAGGCCACAGCTGCTGTGATTGACTGTGAGCAAGGGCACGCACCGGGAGGATCTTGTCGGTGTGGGCCTCCCACGCGTCGGAGACGAGGCTGAGCGACCCGAGCTGAGGCGCCTGGCGCGCGCGGCCCCCGCGCCCCCGCCGCCGCCGTCGTCGTCGGCGCCCGAGGACGAGGCGTGCGGCAGCGGCGGCTTGGCGAGGAGGATCTTGGGCGGCGGCGGGGGAGGCGGGTGCTGGTGGTGGCTGTGGTGGTGGGAGGAGGCGGAGGAGGAGCCCCGGTCACCGGCGAGCGGCGAAGGTCCGGCGGCCATCGCGTCTCGGGCGCCGGCGTGGGGCGTTGCGCTCTGCGCTGGCCTGCTCTCCAGTAGGCTAGCAGTCTAGCACTTAGCTCGCGCCGTGTCTCCCCCATGGAGGAGAGAAAGGCTACCTGGGCCTCTTAATGGGCCGAATTTCCTTTCGGCCTGTTGTCTGTTTGGCCCAGGCACTACATTTGGGCCCGATTATCATTTCCCCTGTGCGATATGTCCTGTCTTTGGCTCTGGCTTCCTCCTCCACGTGTCGTGGTACCAGACAGCTCAGCGCCACGTCACCGTGGGCCCCACCTCATTCCTCTCGTGTCTTGTCTCGTCTCGTCTCGCCCTCTCCAGAACCCACACTTCCCTTCCCTCCCAACCACCGGAGCAGAGCAGCAGAGGCCGAGCTGAAGAACAGCAAGCATTCAGGCAAGAACATCAGGCGCCGAGAAGGGACGGGACACCAAGGAAGAAGGTACTACAGACAAATCATCATCATCTCTCTCTCTCTCTCTCTCTCTCTCTCTCTCTACTTGCCTCCCCGAAATTTTAGCTGGCACTGCTACTGCTTGCCTTCTTGCATTTCGTGGTGGTTCCCGTAAGATCTGAAAACGAGCCGACAGTTTCAGCATTGTCTTGCATCTACACTTGAGGAGTAGCTGTTTACACCTGGATCTCTTTTTTTTTTTTTTTTTTCGAAGACCCAGTTACATACTCAGACACTCATATACACGAGCGCACACTCACCCCTATGAATGCACGCACGCACACCCTACCCCTATGAGCACCTGCAAAGAACTGAGATGGATCGGCAAATCTCGAAATTGACGAAGTCACCACAGGGCGCCATTTGCCGACGGGCACGCCGCCTACCACCGAAAGCATAGCGCCGTTAAATCCTGGATAAATCCAGAAAAATGCGAGCACCCGTGTCAAGTCTGGGACTTGAACCCGGGTGGGTAGGTTTCACCACAAGGAACCCAACCAGCTGAGCTATCGCTCAGTTCGCTGTTTACACCTGGATCTACTGCTACTGCCTGACCAGGAGCACGCTACTGCACACAGAAAGGTGAAAACTTGTAAGTTAGGAAACACTCACATTCGCCAAAATTCTGAATCTGTAGTGCCTACACGAGCCATGCCAATTGCTATTGGATTTGTTAAGAGTGTATGGTTGTATGAACATTGGCAGTAGCAGGCATTTCACCTGTTGACAGTAGCCAAATTGCAAATGTCTTGTATGTTATTGCCCACTTACCCTACTGGCTTATGGATTTGGTGGGCTTCAGTTTAGTGGTTCCTTATAAACAATCTGTCTTTTTTACACGTGAGATTGAGCAGAAAATGTTTTCAGCACAAGATTGGATAAGCTGCTTAATTAGTTTGTATTGTTGGATATGTGCAATGTAATATAACCATGAAGACTGTTTTAATTGGGGCCTTTGATTAGAGTACAGCCCACGATATGTGCAATGGAAAATTAAAAAGGCAAAAAGCATTTGTAGAGATGATATGGAAAGTAAAAAAAAGATAGTGTGGCTGCTGGGATTCGAGCCCAGGTCTCCACGGCCACAACGTGGAATTCTCACCACTAAACTACAGCCACTTTGTGGTAAGCTTGCTGTTGATTGCAATTTTAATTGAATAATAGTAGCATGGCACACTCACAGTACCTTCCAAATGTAGCATGATTATTTTAATTGGGTCCTTAGACTCCATTGAAAACGGTTATTAATTAAACCTATTGTCATGGATATTTGGATACCGCCATGGACGAAACCACAGGGTATCCAAATTCTCTGCCCATTTCCATTTTCTATTCAGTAGCCCTTTGTAGATAATAAATAAATATGCCTGAATGTTTCCTTATATTTTATAAACAATGCCTCATATGTGATTGATCCTTTTTATTAATGTGATTGATCTTGCCTTTTGTTTCCTGTCTTGCATTATTGCCTGCGCATACTGGTTAAAGACACTGCTTGTTGTTTAAGCGGGCATCTAGTTCTGAGCACTTCCCTTTGCTGAATCAGCAACCTTTCTTCACTGTATGTACGGAATTGTGCAGTTTCAGCAATGTCTGCCAAGTACATCATCGCTGGTCTAGCTGCTTCCTTCGCGATCGCCTATGCTTCCGATGTCCTAGTGGCACAGAAGAAGGTTTTTGGAGGTAAGGGTCATCTGGTGATCTCAAGTTATCACCACCAAATTAAAGCACCTGTCCTTGATCCACATGTTGATAACATCTGCCTTACATGGGGTGGTGAGCAGGCACGACGCCGAGGACGGTGGCTGACAAGGAGTGGTGGCAGGCGACGGACAAGAAGTTCCAGGCGTGGCCTCGCACCGCAGGCCCGCCGGTGGTCATGAACCCCATCAGCCGCCAGAACTTCATCGTCAGGATCTCAAGCCCTGAGGAGGTACGGGCATGTTCATCAAAGTTTCAAACGCATGCACACCATTGCCGTTCAGTTGTCACAGTAGCTGCTGGTTGGTTCAATTCTGCTGACCCTGAAGTCTCCGTTTCCAGGATGATCATGCTCCGACTTATGGACCAGACTCAGCGTCGCGTTGGTTGCAGTTGTAGTCCTGTACGCTTGTGTACGTAAGTATGTTGTACCCAACTTCTGAACCACTGCCTGGTCTGAATAAAGCAGTGCTTCGTAAGCTCTGTCTATTGCAAGTCTGGTTTAATTAATTTCCCGTGTCTGAAAGAAAGAAAGTTAAGAACCTCAATTAGTAGCAAATATTTGCTTGAGACTGTGTTGTCCTGGAGCCGGGATAGCCTGAACTTTTTGCCCGTGCTCAATCTGTCTCTGGTGTCCAGTGAATTCTGTGTTGGCTTTGAATGAGAGGAATGTGTGCCTTCTCTACTGACGCAAAAGATTTGGGGGCACCTCTTTCAACGCCAGATGCCGGCACTTTCTCTCTGTTAAGAACAACACTGCGTTTTCTCGATGTGCTTCTTCAGTGTTATTCACGCATGTCTGCGTGTCATCATTCAGAAACGCATGCTGCTTTTCTCCAACTCAAGATTCGGTGATCTGCTACGAGATATGATGGGATGACACGGCTGTAAAATCTTTTCTAACTCTTTTCCCCCCTTTTTTTAGGGGAATTATGCTATGCAAACTATACAAACTCTAATCAAAATCATACGAATATAATCCGATGGCTAGTAATTTTAGTACTTAAATTCCTCCACTCATTCCATCCGGCTGTTGCAAAACATCCCCATGAGTGGAAGGGTTTAAGTGCTAAAATTACCAACCATTGGATTAGATCCATGTGGTCTTAATTAGAGTTTGCATAGTTTGCACAGGAGTCTAGTTTGCATAGCATACGTTGCCATCATTAAATTGCTTGCGGAATACTCCCTCCGTCCCCTGAAAAAAACATCAATATCTATTTCATAACATGAGTATTTTATGAAAATACATTGTATGATAAATCTAATGGTACTAATTTAGTACCATACATCTTAGTATTTTTTCCTAGAAATTTGGTCAAAGTTTAAAAAGTTTGACTTCATACAATTCTAAAAGTTGCAGTATTCAGAGACAGAGGGAGTATATTTTTATAATAAAGTTATACATCGACACTATTGTCTACGCATCTATAGTTAAAATTTTAAAATGAGATAAATGTTGACTTGTCTAAACTTAATAAAGTTTTTGATTTACTAGGCTTAAGAAAGATTGACTTGTCCCAACCTAGCATTGTTGTTTTCGAGTGATTTCGACTAAGATGAATTTTTTTTTTTTCAGCCACGCACGCCTTCCTGCCTGACGACAATCTGACAGCCGTGTCATCCCCTCCTCGCCTGATAGCAGCAGATCACCGAATCTTGAGGAGAAAGCAGCATGCGTTTTCTGAGTGACACGCTGACATGCGTGAGCGTCACTGAAGAAGAGCATCGAAAAAACGCAGTGTTTGTTCTTGCAATGCAAAAGAGGCGGCCACTGAAGCTCACAGCAGCATCTGGAAGCTTGAGTTTGAAAGAGGTGGCCCGGCCCCAGACTTTTGCTTCGGTAAGACAGACAAGGCACATATTCCAGTCATTTAGCGCGACACATAGCACTGGACACCATAGACAGTGAGTGAGTGAGCACGGGCATCTCAAAAAGTTCAGGTTAGCTACACAGCATAAGTTCCAGGATGACACTGTCTGAAGCAAATATGCTCTGCTTCAGGTTCTTTCTTTCAGACAGGTGGAATTTATCCAGATTTGCACTGGACAACAGAAACACAGTTTTATTCAGACCATGCTGGGGCTCGGGACAGGAGTTAGGGGTACTGTACATCATAATTCATGAATTTCATTTCATAGGTAAAATAGCTTGCAGCTAGTACAAGCCTACGGGACTACAACTGCAATTCAGAGCTAAGCCTGGAAACAGAGAATTGACAGTCGTCATGCTGTGCATGAGCTTTGAAACTTTTGATGAATACCATACCCTTATTCATAGGTAAACCTTTTTTTAAAGAATTCATAGGTAAACTTTGCTGAAATGAAATTGCATAATTTCAAACTCGGAAGAAAGGTTGCTTCTTCAGGGAAGGAAAGTGCCCAGAACTAGATGCTTATATAAACAGCATGTGTCTTTATCTAATATAATATGCTAAAGCAAAGCAAGACATGAAACAAAAAGGCAGGCATCAGAGGCATGGTTTATATATAAAAATTACAAGGAAACATTGAGGAATATATATTTACCGTTTGCAGAGGGCTACTACTACTAAACCTAGTTTTATACACTTATCCATAAGCTTCCACCAAGTACACGATTCAGCTGTAAATGCAATAATCAGCAGCAAGCATGCCCTGCGATGCTCCCAAGTCATCCTTTCCACTACTAGTGCACCACATCGAAATGGGCAACTACTACTTGAGCACGACTTTGACTCCATTCATGTATCGAGTTTGGAGGCCATTGGTTTCGTCTTCACATTTATCATCATCCATAATATCATCCTCGAGCTCACTTGGATCACACCAATATGGACCAAAAACTGGCCACATGATTATTGGTCTCGGGCCATCTTCAGTAACAGTGGCCTCCGAACCATATGCCCTTAAATACGTAGTCTTTTTTGTTCTGAAATATTCCAGGATTCCACGGAGATCTTCACGGTATAAGAATCCAGTTCCTATTTCCTTATTGGATACACGGAAGTTCATGCCAATATAATTGCCATCGACATCAAAAAGGGGCCCTCCGATGCCAGCCAACGTAGTTACTTGACATGTAGAGTACCAAAGAATACTGCAGTCAAGACTGTCTGTATCGACAATTATTTTTCCACTCGTAGCTGTTAACACGCCTGATTCAAAGATCTGCCCAACAGCAAATACCTTTGTATCTATAATGTCATCCTCAAGCTCGATAGGAATTGTTTGTCTAAGATTCAGTGGATAAAGAGCACAACAATTCTTGACACTGACTAGAGCAACATTGTAATGTAAACTGTAATGCAGCAGTGTCCCATCTACACGTCGTTTGTTCGGGAGCAACGCCTCAATCCTCAAGCCATCAGCAACCTTATTTCGTAAACCAGGACCCCTAACCAAGCTCGCTGAAGTCAGAATAATACTCTGACATCCATCATCGAAGTCGACGAAAACTCCTGTGCATGCGAAAAATCTCCTCTCGCCATTGAAAGAAGCGAGCGCCACAACGCTTCGAGATATTTGAGAAGAAACTCTTTTGCTGAAACCGCCCCAGACACCTCTCGGATAGACATCACCAAAAGTATCTTCATAGGTATTATCCAAAACCCAGCCATTGTTAACCATAGTCCTTGATGGAATGGGATAACCCAAAGAGTATAGATCCTGATAATGCTCCTTGTCATCGACACAATCATATGCCTTAGGATGGAACCGATGTTCCCCACCACTTGTAGTCTCAAACCATCCGTTCATGCCAACATAGCGAAACGCCCTCCTCCACTGCGTGGTGGATGTCGACCGTTCAAGAACAATTCTTGATGGCAAACGACACCAGTGGTTCATACCAACAAAGTTCCCATCGAGATCGAAGAACACCGCCCCTGATGACCAATTATTGGAGCATGTATCAGAATCAGAGAACACAAGCCAATCTCTATCTCCACCATATGAAAGTAGCCCGGCTGTTCTTGTTAAATTCCCAAAGAAATCACGCCCTACGACAGCTATCCTCTCCTCGTTCTCGTGTGGCACGAACTCCATCCCGTGATCGAGACGCACACAAGGCACATCGAGGGAGGATTTCACTTCGACGACGGCGAGCTCACGCTCAGGATCGTGTTCTTCCAGGTGTCCCACGGCGACAGCGTTTCCTTCACAGTGTACTTGGATCTTGGTTCCCAGAGGGTACTGTAGAGCCCCAACCAAATCTCCTGATGTCACGAACCTTGTGGCATCTCTCCGGCGTTCTATGGCTATGCCACAGAACCGTAGATTTCGTATCATGCTTCCGTCGTTGTCGGTCGTGAGAACAAGTAACAGGGCAACACTTCTTGACAGATTCATCGCAATTTGTTCGCTCAGCTGGCTCCAAATTCCGGCTTGGTGGTTGCTCCCATGATGCAAGTCACCATTGCAGCTTCTTTTGTTCTTGGTTGAGGATTGTGTGATGTAGACATCAGCACCCCTCTTGCTTGGTAACATCTTTGTCCGGCGTAGGGGCGTGCGATCGACGGGGAGGCGATGGAGTCGGCGGCCTCGTTGTTGGGTCGTCGCTGCAGGATCTGATGGAGGCCTACTATTACTTGTCTGGATCCGGTGGAAATTGGAGGATGCCAGGATGGGGAGGATTAGGGGATGTGAAACCCTAGCTACTACTTTTTTTTTTTATCATATAATAAAACCCTAGCTACTTCACCATGCCTTTGAGCGACACGCAGGGAGGGGCCGAGAGAAAAACTTTGGCTAGCGCAATTATAATATATATAAATAAATTATAAACAATTATTTATTGCTCCTATATTTGACATGTCTAAGAAGAGATCCTCCACATGGATCTAATCCGATGGTTGGTAATTTTAGCACTTAAACCCTTCTACTCATGGGGGTGTTTTGCAACAGCCAGATGGGATGAGTGGAGAAATTTAAGTACTAAAATTACCAGCCATCGGATTAGATTCGTATGGTCTTGATTAGAGTTTGCATAGTTTGCACAAAAGTCTAGTTTACATAGCATACGTTCCCTTTAATGATACTCACTAGTGCACATCATAAAATTACTAGTACCTTTGTATATTTGGAATCCTCGTTTTGAACTGAGAAAGTATATGAAAAACTTTGTCGTTAATCTAATAAATTCACTTTGTATTTGTATTATAAATGCTAGTCTTTTATAATAGAATTGATTTAATAATCTAATAAATTCATTTTGTATTATTATATATGTAATAACAACTCTGCAGTGGTACGTGTTGGAAGCAGGAACCCCAGGGAGATAGGGAGAGATAAATAAAGCCGGCGAGATCAGATTCGCTGACTTGGGTGTGCAGTGCAGGCCAGGCGGCGGGTGGTCGGTGCACGGTGGTGGGCGGTGGCACGCAGCCGCTGGCGTCGCCTAGGCCGCCGTAGCCGGCCTCCTTCCTCTCTCTCTCTCTCTCTCTCTCTCTCTCTCTCTCTCTCCCCCACTATCTCTGTGCGTTTGTTGCACCGACGGACCGAGCAGGGCAGCACACGCCTGCGCCGCCCGCCCTATAAAACTGCCACGCCCGGTGCCCACCGTGTTGCCACGCCATTGCCCACCACCCGCGGCACTCTGCACACGTCGCCATCCAGAGCAGAAAACGAAGGATCGATCCATCCAGAGCAGGGTTAGTTAAAAGGTAAAAGGACCGTACGGAAATCTCCCGCTCCGTACGTACGTGCTCGCCGGTCCGTTCCTTTGCCGATCAGATCAAGAGTCTTCTTGTATTGAGTACGCAGCAGCTGCTTGTCCTCTTGTCCATGGCCACGAGAGCGCTCGCCGCCGCCGTCGTCGCCGGCCGCCGTGCTGCGGGGCGGGATGGGCTCGCCGTTCTCTCCTCCTCGGGCTCCTGCTCAAGGTAACTAACAGGCACATCTGCTCCGCTCTCCGGCCGGATCTAGTATTCATTATAGGTTGGCAATCCATGGAGGAATTTCGATTACCACACAAGCTCTTTTCTTTTGTTTTCGCCCCTCGGATCTTGCGTCTTTGCAAACTGACAGAAATGTCGGCGTCGATCTTGTGCAGGCGCGGAGGAGGAGGAAAAGCGCAGAGCTTCTCCCACAGCAGCGCCGCCGAGCGGGAGGGGAGGGCCGCCCCGACGCCGACGCGACGGCGGCGCAGGTGGAGGCGGCTCTGAACCGCAAGAACGTGGACGTGGTCCAGGAGGGCAGCTCCGCGACGCTGCTCGCGGCCGACGCGGCCGAAGCGCTGCGCGGCGTGGGCGACGGCGCCGCCGGCGCCGACGACGCGTGGGTGCCCGACCAGGAGACGGGCGTCTTCGTCCCGGCCGACGAGGCGTCCGGCGACGGGGACGGGCATGCCGGGCCCGCGGCTCCGTCGGTGCTGGACCAGGCGGTGTTCGTCCGCGACGAGGACATGGAGGACGTCGAGAGGCCCGCCGTCGGCAGCACCACCGTGGCCGACGCCGACGCCAAGTGAGCGCGGTGACCGCGTGGCTTTGCCGTGTCCTCGACCCGCTGCTGCGACTGGCTGGCAGAGTAGTTAGGCTGTTAGCAAACAAGGTTTTCTAGTAGCTTCCTGATGGATGGAATGGAATAAGTCAGATATCAAGTCTCCTCTCTTTGTGCAAGGTTGTTGAACGTAGCAGTTCATAGAAGCGCTCCATGAATTTGCATCACAGCTCACAGGGCATCTCATCTGATCATCTCTGTCTGCGGTGTCAAAGCACGCCTACACATCACATACGAAAAGAGGGCATAGCCATAGGAGTCAAAGCACCCTACGTACGGACACTACGTCTACACTGCTGAGGAAATTGGGATTTTCGACATACGGCAAATGATTTTCGCTTCAAATGGCGTTTCGTAGTTTCAAATCAATCCTTTTTTGAAAGAAGAATTGTGGCATAATAAGTTCCCATTTTGCCCGTGCTCTGTCCCTCTCTCTCTCGATCATCCCTCTCTTTTCTCGTTCTTCAGCAGGGAGGACGACCGGAGCGCCGTCACGCACGACACACGCTTAGCCAATTCCAATTTCCAACTCCGTGCCGCCCGCCGATACAGGAAAGGAGCTGTGAAGGTGGGGTGATTGCTGATCGCGGATGTCTCAAAACAGCACGAAGGGCAGTGTAGCTGTCATGCTTCTGTCGGCAACGTAGTGGTGACGTTGCTTCGTAATGGGCCGGCTCAAGCGGTGTACCTGGGCCGAGTAGCGGCGGTGTAGGCCTGACAGCTGTGTAGTGTACTCCCTCTGTTTAAAAAAAAAATGTTGTTTTTGACTTTTTTGACCATTCATCTTATTAAAAATTACAAATTCGAAAGGGATCCAGCAAAGAAAGAAATTCAGCTTTATAATATTAAGAAAATAAAGATAACTAGTACAACTCACATGTACATAAACAGTCATGAGAATGCTAAGCCTTCAAGTTAGTAGTAGTGTGACCTTGATATTTGAGTCGATGTGTTGGTAAAAGAAAACCATTTTAAAATTGTAATAATGCAATAAAATGCTACTACAACCATCCATGTTTGCACTGTTATAGCCTATGTACCATGCATAGATATATTCAAATTCAAAACCATGCACATTTGAAAGAAAGAGAATGAGAGTGTGCAGATCTATAAAATCTCGTAGCATGTCACCTGGACTATGTGACAACACGTTGTCCGGTTCCTCCATGCATAGCTTAATTAAAAAATGTGAAACACACGATAGTTGATTGTTTAGGGCGTCCGCAGTGGTGGGCGACGTCGCCAGCATCTATTCTATTTTAATCCACGTGGACGAGAGAGAAGACATAATTTGTACTCGCTAGCGACGAACGAAGCGCTAGTCTCGCTCGCTTCTCGATGAGTATTGTGTCTCTGCCCATTCCGTATTTTCTGGACATGTAAGCAGAGCGTCCTTATGTTCTGTTTTTTATTTTATCTTTCCTCCACGTAAGCTGGCGATTTCAACTGACCACTGCGGATGCCCTTAGAATGAGACCTGTCCAAAAGCTGTCCTGTGGACCCAACATGAGTACTCCCATTTTTATGAAACTTAGTATTTTAGACAAATAGTACGTGCCCATATGAGTGTACTGCACATTAAAGAACATATGTAATAAGCATAGCATATTGAAAAAAAAATGATGATTGCTGCGTTCTTATAACCATCTCTATACCATGCTCATGCACTCAATATTTGTTCTTTTATTTTGTTCACAACCAATTAAGTGTCGTTACTAATAGAAGAGCATGTTTGGAACATACATATACTAATACTTAACTGACCAAGTTGAGTATATGCAAATGGTCATCTTGAGCTCAATAGCCATAGTTTGGCTGGGTTAACAACAAGTGTAATTCACTTCATGCTTGGAATGGTTGCCTAAGCTGGTCTAATGTTGCATTAAAAAAATAATTATCCTCATTTTTTTAAGATAGTATAAGTTGTCTTAGGATTTTAACACTAATTTCAGAAGCATGTGGAGTGACCACACGAAAAATAGTCAGGAGTAAGCTTTTTCCTATCACAGTAGCCCGTGTGTGTGTGTGTGTGATGTGTTGTGTTTGTGAGTTATGTGTGTGTATGTGGGGGATGTGTGTGTGGTGTTGTGTGTGCGCGCAAAGAACCGGTGAGGCTCACCAAATAACAGAGGCAAGTGGGGAGCTAGAAAGAAAGGGGAATGATATATAGAATAGTGAAGATCAAAGACACAGTAAAAGGAAAGGTGAAAGTCTGTGAATGCCGTGCACCCATATGTCCAGCGACATCGAGACGCAAAAAAAAAGGCATCAGCAATGGTGGCGTGACAGTGACCCACCACCACTGTACAAATTCCAATCCACCTAAAAGAATATAAATAAAGAGGAGTAAACCAAAACAATCTATATTGATCTGTTCGACAGACAGCGCAATGCATATGGCCGAGGAAACCAACCACTGACGACACATGTGTGAGAAGAGTGTCAAGGCTTACCAAGTAAGGGAAGCGAGGAGGAAGCAACCGAGAAAGGGGATCGATGCGGCAAACAAGAACGATAGCGGCAACAGTGGCGGCAGCAACAGTAGTGGTAGGGAGATTGGGATGTGGTTGGTTGAGGGAAAGAAGGGAGGTTTCTTGTTTTGTATGAAAAGGTGATAGATATGGAGAGGATGTTGAGAGGCTTACCATCAGCATGGATATGGTTGCCTAGAATAACAAATAATTATCTATCAATGAGCATAGAGATGTCCATAGCTTTTGTATGCTACCCATAATTTTAGTTAAGAACCGCCATGTAATAGGAATCTAGCATAGGGACATATATTGAATTAAAAATATTTGAAAAGCTCGCAATCTAGTTGTTACTGTCTATAATAAATACAGCCCTCTCCAGCAACACTGCCATATCGCTCTTACCAATCCCTTGATTACACCCTAGTCTCTCTATCGACCCATGGACTCAAACCAGAAACCAACCCTATCGTCGCCACCGCCACCACGAAAAAATGTTAACACCAAGGGCCGTCACCTCTCATCTCCGTGAAGCTAAATGATGAAGCTATGGTGGCCCCGTAGGAGCAGGCGATATGGAAGCTGCTGCTCCCTGCCGTGGATCACCACGTGCATCGCGCCACAAGCTCTCCAAATCTGGCCGCCGCATTGAGGGCAATGAGTCTAGCCAGGGGCGGGTCTACAGGGGGGCTCTAGCCCCCCTACAATTGTTGCATCAATGGAGAATATAAGGAGGATGAAGGAAAAAAAAGATGGAGGAAAGAAGAAAAATGGAGAAAGAGAGGAAGAAGAAGAGATTAGCCCCCCCTTGAATCTTATCCTGCATCCGCCACTGTCTAGCCATAGGGAAATAAAGATTCCACCGGGATCTTCGATGGGTTGTCCAGGTTGGGACAAGGCCACTGCCGAGCAGCGTGGTTTGCCGCTGCGGCACTCGCATGAGGTGGCTAGGCTCTTCTGTGACAATAGATTAGTTGGCCTTGGCACCGATGCTACGGTGGATGAATGGCCTTATGCTTATGTTGATTGCTCCATCACCTTTTGTTGAGAGATGACACTATGTGGGCACATGAGGTCACACAAGCACGACCTCCTTTCCTCCGAGTCTGTGGAGGACGCACCCACACCGAAGAGGAGAATGAAGAAGCGGAAGTCAAAGCTGGGACCGTGAAGCCATTAGGGACAACGACATGGGGCAAAACCGAGCACCCAAATGGGAGCCCAAGACACTTGGCTATATAAGTGCAGATCCAATGCGACATGAACCTGCTGGAGGTAAAAGTCTCTGTATCTGAGTCTAATGTCACTGTTAGCAACATAGTGATCGCCGTGCACGATAGCTACGAGGTCATAGAGAACAATCGCAGTGGTGATGACAATTCTGTGATCGTCATCGACGATGATGATGATGATGCAAATCCTATCATCACCGTCACGAGGTCTCGTGGAGCTCCTGGCCCAACTCCTGATGTGGCGGCAGCTCTAGTTACATTACGGTTGAGCTCAAGGTAGATTGGTTTTAATTTCAAATTGAGTTTTCACAATCTTTAGCCTGCAAACTAGGACCGCATTTCTTCTCAAAACCAAGGGCCTTCACTTTTGCAACAATACAATATAATAATTGTTATGAATTTCTTCAATCTGTACTTGTAATTTAATGAATACTCAGTTTGAAATTAAAACCAATCTACACTGTTATTAATTCAATATGCCAGCAGATTGTTTGACGAACTATGGATGCATATGTGTGTTGAATCCAAGTGGAACTAATTCTCTACGCATGTTTAAAGACAATGAAGAGTCTTTCAATAGTTTTTCTTCATTGAAGTTGGTACTTTATGGTACCATAGACAAGCTAATAGATATTTTCTTATCTTAGGTCATACTAACTACATGACTCTTGATGGTCCTTAATGCCTATTTTATACCATCAATTATTGCATAAATTGACATGAAAAGAATCATAAAGCATAGTTGTAGGGTTTGATTCTAACGAGTTCCATGAGTTCCATGAGTTGACTTAAGGGTATCATATAATTAAGCTACGAGTTTTATTTTAAAAACTTGTAAAAACTCTAGAATATTGGTTGAGTGAAGAATTTGAGACATAGTGCACTTGATTGTTCTATCTTTCAAACTTAAAAGTTGAAAAGCTCCATAGTTAATGGTAAAAAGTAATTTGAAAGTTAGACAGTTTTATCTAATTCAAAGGAGAATTTTAGTTTGAAAGTATGTGTACTTTTGAGAAGTAAAAAGCAATATAGTAGCAACTCTGATCCATTGTTGAGTTTGGCTTTGCTTAGGGACTAGCAAAGGTTAAGCTTTGGGGAACTTGTTGATGATCCTTAATGCCTATTTTATACCATCAATTATTGCATGAATTGACATGAAAAGAATCATAAAGCATAGTTGTAGGGTTTGATTCTAACGAGTTCCATGAGTTATGTGTTCTCACTTGTGTTGTAGGTGTGACAGAACCGACCAATCCATCCGAAATTAAGTGTAACTGTGTCCCGTAATAACGTTGACACGCATACACCGCTTCTCGAATAAATCCGGTAGTCCGTAGAGTGTCACGAAGAACCTCGGTAAATCAACTTACAATCGGGATCATGATCAAGGTATATCATACATCAGCATACGAGTGCAGGGGAAATAATTATACATCGAGTGTTATTACAATACCGATTCCAATATGTTACATAAAAGTAGTCGTTATTTCAAACTACAATAACATAAGTGTTTTTACAAAGACCGGTTTTATTCAAGCCTCCTTTACAAGCATGGTGATAGTAGGAGTATGCAATTTTCCATCAAATAAAAGTATCTCAAATAAGGAATTGGACTACACCATTGCGACGGGCTCGTCGAGACGATCGAAACGGACATATCATTTGCCATATTCAGAGTTCAGAGTCAAAAGATATCAATTCTACACCGAAACCAACACTAGAAGACTCTGGAAGGCTATGTACCGAAGGTGGGGCCCACTTGCTACAGGGTGGGGCCGGCCGGCCCCACCCGGGGCCGCCCGGCGCCCTCAGAGGGAGGCCGTTCGGGGCCTGCTTCGACGGACGGCCTCCTACCGCCTTGGGGTTTGCATCTCCATCGTTGCCGAAGTCGAATTAGTCCCACATCGCCTGTCCAGAAGAGGTGGAGGCTTTTCTAGACTATAAATAAAGAGGTAGACCCCCCCTCCCTAAGGGCACCACGTTATTATAGAGATGTAGAGGCGTCCCTCGAATGGATGACCTCTCATCTCTAGAGAATTAGGGCTAGACTTTTCAACGTAGTAGATTAGTTCTAGTTGAGAGTTAGGGAGAGCGGAGCTACGCTCGGGTTCTGGAGGAGTCTTCGGAGGAGTCGCCGAGTTTTGGTATGTCTTTATATTTATTCTTGTAAGACTTATGCTTTAATATATTTTATCTTCTTTATTTACTTTTATACCTAGTATTTAATTGGTTAGTATAGTTGTTATACTTTAGCATGGGATCTCCGTCTGTATTAGATGCTCTAGTTATAGATCGTGACTAGAGTAGTATTCTTTAGCGTAGACGTGGTGTCTAGGCTAGGGTTTACCTGAGGTTGCGCCCATCTCTTACGGTTAGTTGTGGTAGCCATCAGAGGTTACAGCTTTGTTGGTCTTCGTATTCCACCACGTCGGAGTTGGTGTTTCGTAGAGCTTTTGTCAGCCTTCCCCGACTACCTTCTTCCCAGTCTTATTCGAGAGTTGGAAAGGTACTGTTGCTCCAAAGTGTTATTGTGTGATTGCTTTATCTACCATGAATTAGTTATATAGAACCAAAGTAATATAGAAGTATTTAGGAACCATGAGCTCTCCCGTTGTCCTCTCACTTTAGCTATCTACTTATTTATCATAGAATTCTCCTGTGTGTGTCATATATATATATAATTCCTATCATCTATCATTTACCCCCTACTTTAGTCTAGTTGGTGTATTAAGTTAGTAGATACATGATGGTTAACTATCAATGTCTTTGACCAATGTTTCCCAGTGGTAAAATATAAATAACGATACCTAGAATACTCCCGGTAAAATGCTATAATGGTTTTCTGTGCGCTTGTGGAATCCTTCATATTTTAGTTGTGCATAAGAAATATCAACAAGCATTTTTGGCGCCGTTGCCGGGGATAGGGATTTACCTCTATTTCTAGTAGCGACGTTAGAAATGTCAACAATGACAGCAGATGGTACCACGTGTGCCAAGCATTTGCCTTCGTACGTGCATGATGTGATTGCTTCCTTGTTGTATGTCAAGCCGTATTGTGGACACTAATGGGCTTTGAGTCTTTGCCCACCAGTTCTATTTGCGACAATAACTTTGTGGCTGGCGGACTGCCGCAAAGCCCACATAATCGTTTGGTGGCCAGCTTGGTGGCTCGTGGACCGTCCACAACCGCCCGACGACACCAGGTAGATCTTGTAGGCAAGAATGCTCTACAACTATTCAGATGCACTCACAATGAAACAAACTATCTCCTTTAAATGTAACAAAGGGCAACCAAAACAACAAAAATGAAGCATGAGAGGGGTGAAGACTACAATTCCATGATTTAACAAACCTAAGTCTGGGCCGAAGACAAAATAAGCAAAAAGGGAATGGGTTCCTATCCAACGAGCAATGCTGGCACACCGGTACGTTACACTGATCTCACGGAATTGAAATCTGCTCGCAACCAAAAAAAAGGAACACAACAAAAGAGACAAGGGACTACCATAGGGACCAAAGGTGACCAGAAAACCAAATCATTGATAGAGTGGCACAAAGAACATGAGAGGCTCACGAAATAACGGAGGCAAGTGGGGAGCTACAAAGAAAAGTGAATGATATATAGAATGGTGGAGATCAAAGATTCACGATAAAAGGGAAGGCGAAAGACCAAGTACTTTGAACCACATGTCCTACGACATCAAGATGCAAAAAAGAGAAATATCTGGAAGACATCGGCTATGGTAGCATGAAGGTGACCTACCAGCACTGTACGAATGCGAATCCACCTCAAAAAACAAGACCAGAAAATCGAAGAGGAGGAAACCAAAATAATCTTGATTGATACGTTCGAGATACAGGGCAAAACATATGGCCAAGGCAACCAAGCTCCGATGACACATGTGAGAAGAGCGACAAGGCTTACCGAGTAAAAGTAGCTAGGAGGAAGCAACCGAGAAAGGAGGTTGATGGAGCAATCAAGATCAGCGGCGGCAGCGGCGGCGATGACAACGGTCGGATGAGATAGGGAAGTGGTCGAGTGGGGGAAAGAAGATTAGGGTTTCTTGATTTACATGAAAAGGAGATAATGTGGGACCATTGAATGGTGATCCGATGGCGTAGAATCCATGACATATTTAAGGATGGAAATCTAGGTATTAACTCATCAAGTATGTTGTTACATCATCACAAATCAAGTGTACCATGATTTATAACTTTTTTATGCAAGGAAAATAAGAATGTAGGTATTTTAAATGGTATTATAGAGATTGTAAATGGCTAACACACTTCTTGCCCCCAAAAACAATGGCTAACACACTTAATCGTGCCTTTTGGCCTTCGTCTGCACTCGTCTTTTTATGGCATTTTTCACTGCAACAGGCCTGCACGGTATCTTTGTTCGTGGTCAACAATTTCATCACATCATGCGACGGCGTTGGCCGGAACCGCTCGGAACTCATGCACGACTCCGTCGATCTCGATGGAGCTGCAGCTGGGATCCTTGACGATCTTGCTCCTTCTCATCTGCTTCTTCACCTGCACCGCCTTGCCATGACGGCCCTTGGACGCGTACATATTCGACATGAGCTCGTGGTCCCTGGCCTCGCCGCTGCCGCGGTCAGCCGCCACCACCACGCGCGCGGCAGGCTGCGAGGAGCTAGGAAGCCCCGGACGAGCTCGTCGGGCAGCACGGGCATCACCGCAACGAGGTGGCGGAGGCCCTCGTCGACGAACCGGCCGTGACAACACCCAGAGAGAACGCCGAGCAGCGTCACGCCGTTCGGCCGCACGCTAGCTCACCGCATGGCTGAGTGTTGGGTTAGTCCTACATCGGTAATCAATGGTGGGAGAGCACAGCATATAAGCATGGCAGTCCTCATCTATCAGGCTAGTCTTTTGGGTTGAGTTAGATCCAGACCTTGATATGTGTGCTCCAGTGGTTCTGGGCCTATGGAGGCGCTAGCTCGCGTCGCGCATACAACGAGCTGGGTGGCCAGCCACATGATCATGGACGCGTCGCGCCGCGCCATGCCGTCGAACACATCCGCTGCCTGGTCTCGTGCAACCACCGCCCGGTGTCGAGCGCGCCGAGCTGGGCGCACGCCTGCATCTCCCGGAACAAGTCCAGCGCCTTCTCCGTGCTCGCCGGCTCATGGGAGCGCCGCGAGCATGGTGCTCCAGGACCAGGACACGACGGTCCGGGCCACCGGCATCCTCCGGAACCTCCGCTGCTTCGCGGCCACGTCGTCGCCGTACTTGGCCTACATGTCCACCACGAGCGCGTTCCATGCCACGACATGGAGCCTTTGGTGGCCACGCCATGCCACGTTCGGCGAGGCCAGCGAGGTTACGAGGCATCAACGCCCTCCCGCTGCCCGCGGCGTAGCTAATGTTGTTCCGTGTGACAATCTCTTCAATACAAGGGTCGTCGTCCTCGCCGTCATAGACTGGAAAGCGTGCGTCGCCGGAACGGGCGGATCGGGGCCCTGTCCGTGTGGCTGATGCATGGGGCCAACATGTAAGGGCGAATTAACCATAGAATCTATATATTTTCTATCATTACAATATCTTTATATATTGGATTGGAAGGTTAAAAAAGAAGCCAAATATAAATAGAGAAGAATTTATAGACCATTGAATTTTATGAAGATCTAACGGCCTACGATGAACGAAAAGAGTGAAATAAAAGGCTAATATGCCTATGGTCCTCTAAGTATGGTTATTAGGGATACATTTTTTATACTAAAACTCAACATACGTATATTTTAACAAAACTAGATACAAGCCTGCGCATTGAGATTCAGTATATCACTTAGATGATGGCGTTAGTCTTTTAAGTTTTATATACTAGTAGACGCACGTGCGACACGCACGTGTGTATTAAAAACTCGCATAAAAACTATAATAATATTAAAATTTCTAAAATCAATTCTTATAACTACAAAATCATTGTCATATGAAAACTATTTTTCAAATGCATAGATCTTAACTATCAAGTCTAATTTTTGTAATGTATAGAAGCAATCTCAAACTCATATCACCATTGGCCTAGTCACAAACTCATAAAAATTTACACAATCTCTTGTAACGTCATATACTAATATGTAAAGAATACTTTTTGTAATGCATAGAAGGGTAATGACAAGATATTGATTTTTCTAACGTGCAGAAGCCGGCACAAACTCAACTGAAGTAATAAACAATTACCATCACCTCTATGCTAACTGAAAATCAAGAATATTAATCTAGGTATGTATACATACTTAGTTGCTTTATAAAGAACTTGTAGTACGTGTCTTCTAATAGTGTCTTCGAATGATAGCATTGAAGCTTAAATGATAAGCACATGGCTCTGAATGAAATACAGAAAACTGAAACTCTATAGTGAAGCTGAAAACAATATTGACTCCTATATATATTCACTGGATTGAAAAAACAAGATTTTACAACGGCCAATCATACTCGGGGAGAATTCCATGTGAAGTGTCCAGGGTTGGTCATGAACTCTACCATCCAACGCTGTGGCTCTTCTCGAACACGTGGGACTCCTCGTCATCCCATCGCCGACATCTCCTAAAATCATGTCCGGGAGGAGCTGGGCCTGCGGCATGGAGCCGGTGCCCGCGCACACAGTGCACGTGGCAGACCTGGCAGCAGTCATCGGCTGGCACTTCGGCCGCCTCCAGTGACGCGATCGCCACCTCAGACGCTGCTGCTGGCGGCATGTGCACGGGGAAGGGGTACACCTCGTCGATCGGCTGGGTAGTACAGGCGAGTACGGGGAAGGGGTCCTCTCTCTCCACCGGCAAGGACGAAGATGAGGTCGAGTGTAGCTGCGGATCACCCCGTCAGATCTCCTTCATCCGGTCGTTGCTCATCAAGTCTTTGCCTTCGTCTTGCACGCCATCTCGTCAGATATGAATTCGTCATCTCCTTGCGCCGACCGTAATCATCGTTGTTTTCGACATGAAGTCGTCCCTTTGCCCCGGCTGTGCTGGGATCGACGGAGATGAAGCCATCACTATGCTGGTTGAGGAAATCGTCGTCCTCGCCGTCCACCGTGCGTAACGTCATCGAGGAGCGAGAATATTGAGCCAGAAGGTGTATGTTTTTTCTTATTGTGGCAGGATCGGAATCCATCGTAGATAGGGAAGCATGATGAATTGTGTTCGGGTCCTAGGATCAAAATCAAGGTCACGTACGTACGGGTAGGCTCAGGACACCAGGACGGTCACGCTAACCTATGTTTCTATGGACAGACATGAAAACGTGAGACTGAGATTGTATTGGAGAGGAGTCACGTGAGATTGTATTGGAGAGGAGTCTTGCGTCTCATATGTAAGATCTCAGATAATGAAAGGCTCATATAACACAAAATCTAAATCAAACGGTTATTAATAAGAAAGAGTAAGATCTTAGACGATGGAAGGTTCATATAACACAATATTAAGATTGGACGGTTATTATAGAGGGAGAGCCCTCTTAAAAAAACTCGCTCTTTTATAGCGTGATGATGATGATGATGATGATGATGATACAAAAAGATTCATTCAACTTTTATAAAATTTATTACTGTAAAATTACTGAAAATACTACTCTCGCCAATTTAGTTGACTTATCAGCCGGCTTATAAGTCCAGCTAAACAACACAATGCTTCTAGAGAAGCCTCCGATCGATTACATGAATATTTTCCTGCAAAGGATAACAAAGCGTATAAGATCGACGACTACTAGTACGTATATGCGTTGTAGGGAAGAATACACATATAGCGTGAGCCATGAGATCATCAATCTTCTTCGAGTGCTCAATGCTAAGCCAGGTTGTGTCGTCGCCAGGTTGTGTCGTCTGAGCGAACCTTCTTGTGCTTGGAGAAACTTTAACTCCAGCGCAAGGCACGTATCAGCAATTGCCTTCATCCGCTGGAAAATCAAAATGGGGTCCTTTACTCTTCTGATGGAATCACGAGATGTTGACTGCTGAAAGCATGCATGCATGCATGGTGCCATTGGCATATATCTATCCCTAAAGCAAAGTACGTTCGACCTTGGTTGCATCTCACTATTGGGATTGTTTACTATTTAAGCAAAGAATGATGAGGTATCTTGTTGATGAACTGTATTTGTATATACACAACATGAATTTATAACTTTTTCTAGTGAGGAAGATTTCTCCTAGTGTTTTGGTATTTAAAATTTGAGAATTGCTCCGGTACTCCTCTTAAAATTTAATATAAACTTTTTCTACCAAATATTTTCTAGTGAAATTTTCTATGTGCTATGACCAGTGGTATTGTTTTATTACTACTTAAAACTATTAGGAGAAGTCTACCATTTTGCTAGTGATATATGGATCAGCATCATGCATTTGCGCATCCTTGATGCATATATTTTTACACCTGCTGGTTTTACATGTCTTCAGAATTGCCCAGACTAGTACTTTTGCCTGCGGATAACCAAGTCTTCAAGACCTTCAGTACATGCATGCTAAGAACAAGGCATGTAATTTTTTATTAAAAAAAAGAAATCCAAAATCGTCGGTATCATTCTCTGAACCATTTTTTTTTTCTGGAAATGATAAAGCTGAATAAAAATGAAACCAAAATTATCACGGTATTGGAAACACAGTTGGGACGATATTTCAGATTGGAAACACTGAGCATTGAACAATAGTTCAATTTCATAGCTTTGAGCATTCAAATAAATATGACGATTATGTGCTACACAATAAATAGCTAGTCGTTCACATTATGCAACATATATATGCAATTTGTTCATAATAATCCTATAAAAAGTGCACGAGCATTTGATTATGCATGGATGAGCCTGTTTGGTTCATTACCAAACATTGCCTATAGATGAGCAACGGGCCGGCACGGCCCGGCCTGGTCTTGGCCCGTGCGGCATGGCCCTATAGGGCACGGCCCTATATGGCCCTTCGGGCCGCCGTGCCGTGCTGCTATAAGGTTTCGTGCCTGCCGGCTGGCCCAGGCACGGTCCTACGGGCCGGTTGATGGGCCGTGCCGCCCGAAAAGGCACAGGCCCAATAGCATTTCGGGCCGGCCCATAGGCCACACAGTAGCAGCAGAGAGACAAAGAGGGGTCTGACGCCCGACGGTGTGGTGGAAGTCAGCGTAGTCGCCATGCTCGGCAGTGGAGGAGATCGACGCCGGCGAGGTGGAGCCGTGGAGGAAGTAGGGTAGAGGAGGGCTGGCTGTGTCGTCGCTCCGGGGGGAGGCCTCTGCCGTCGCCCCGCCGCCGCTGCTTTGTTGCAGCTGGGGGAGGGCCGCAGCGCCGCCCGCCGCCCCGCCCGCTGCTGCGCCGCGGCGGCGCTCTAGGGCGGTGCCGGGGTGCCGCCGCCACCGCCAACCTCTAGGCCGCCGCCCAAGCCTCCAGGACAAGCGGGGAAGCCAAGGGACGGGCGTGTGGGGGTGGGAACGGGGGAGGCAAGTGGCTGAGAGGGAAGGGATGTAGGGTTAGGGTGGAAGGGGGTCTTTTGGTGGGTTTTTTTCTTTTTTTTTAAGAAAAGTAGATGATGGGCTGTTGGCAGGCCACTGCAGTCACCGGGCTGCCGCCGTGCCGCACGTTATGTAGCGGGCCGTGCCGGGCCCGCCCGCATGCCGATGGCGGCCCAAGCACGCGCCGGTCAATCGTGCCGGGCCGACCCGTGGCACGTTGCGGCCAGGCCGTGCCGTGCCCGTGCGGGCGAAATCAACGGGCCCGTGCCGGGCCGCCGTGCCTAAGGCTGCATGCTCAAGATTAACATTGCCACACCAAATTAAAGGTTAGGCCTGCCATAATTTCTTATATAGCTGTTTGGTTCGCTACCACATTTGAAACGTGCCAAACTTTTTTAACACTATGTCCCATATGTCATAGACTCATTTTCTTGCTTAAGTTTGCCATAGTTGTGATGCCAGATTTCTAAGCTACAAAAAGTGTAATGTGCATGCCACACTTGCCTAATAAGCTAAAACCTAAGGCTAAGTTGCGGCCGTGCCTAAGCTGTGGCGAACAAAACATTCACCACACCTTAGGCACATTTAGGCGTCCAAAATGAACTAGATAGCAGTGTCAATTGTGCGTCATGCCTAACCCACGGCAGCAACCCACACACCAGCCGCAAGACGCCGCAATAGTGGCATGGCAACCTTTTGGCACGGTGGCGGCACGAACCAAATTACACGCCCTAAATCTAGCTAAGTTTTAGCTCATCACTTTTAGCCATCGACACGGCCCCAATTGTGACCTTTTCAGTTTTCCCTGTATAGGCATGCATATAGCTATATATGCTTTACGAGCTTTGTTACGGCGCTTGGAGTTAATTAATGAGAGCCCTTCGTTTCATTAGATCTGACGGTTTAGAAATAAGAGGAACCAGATGGAAGAAATTTAAGTCGTGGGCCGGATCCAAAAAAAATGTAGGCCCGGAACTGGTTTCTAATTTAATATGGAGGGTACAACATAATTAAATCTTGCGCATGTTCTAAGAAACTAAAAAGAAAGACTCCAGCTAGCAAGGCACGTATCATGTTCTGCCTTCATCCTTGTTACGGCGCTTGGAGTTAATTAATGAGAGCCCTTCGTTTCATTAGATCTGACGGTTTAGAAATAGGAGGAACCAGATGGAAGGAACTTAAGTCATGGCCCAGATCAAAAAATATGTAGGCCTGGAACTGGTTTCTAATTTAATATGGAGGGTACAACATAATTAAATGTTGCGCATGTTCTAAGAAACTAAAAAGACTCCAGATAGCAAGGCACGTATCATGTTCTGCCTTCATCCACTAATAAGGATAAACCAAGAGGGGAAACAAGCACAACTGATTATTAACTTTTGTGATGAAAGGAACGCGGGGTGTCAAAAGCAAGAATGGATTGCAAGGCGGGCTGTCTGCGAATCCGCAAATAGGCTAAATTTTTGTGGGTTTGTGGGTAACCTGCAAAAAATTAGTCTATTTGCGGGTACCCAGCATTGCATCACTTTGCATTTCACAGTTGGAATTGTTTGCTAACCAAGCAAGGAATGGCTGCATGCATGCATGCGCGCATGCCTATATATATGTACCCTGCTAGCTATAGCCTGTGTCTTCATCCTGCAACATATAGCAAGCAGCTGCTAAGCTCCACCAAGTCTCCAAGTACTAGATAAAGATGGGTTTGCTGTCCACTGCTAGGGTTAGCTAGCCCCACTTCTGTTGTATGAGGTCTTTCAACATGGCATGGCACGTCGTCATCACCAACCGGGCGTCCAGCCCCCCCACTGGGGCTGGGGCTGGGTGCCCAGCTCCAGCACCGTCGCCGGATGACGATGGGAAGATGATGAACCAGGCAGTGGTGTTCACGGCGGTGCTCATGGCCATCCTGGGCTCCACCCTCTGCGTGGTCGGCGTAGAGCGCCTGATCCGGGGCCGCTTCACCCTCTTCTCCATGGTGCGCTTCCTGCTGCGCTTCACCTTCGTTCTCTTCCTCCCGCTCCTGTCCTACATGAGCTCCCACAACAAGGGGAATGGGAAGGAGGACCTGCTCCTCTTCGTGCTCCTGTGGATGCTCCTCGTGGAGCTCATCCGCAAGAAGGTGCAGGCCATGGTGCCGTCGACCGATGGCTCCTTCTCCAGGGCCTCTTGCCAGTTCAAGCCCATGAACCACTCCGACGAGGTGACTCGCCTGGTCTGGATCGGCTACCTCATCTACTCCAACATCAATAAGGATAGGAGTTGGCAGCATGTGATGATGACCATGTTCGCCATCCTATGGTCACTGGTCCTGGCGAAGCTGGGGCAGAGGGTGTTCAACGAATGGAAGGCCCAGGAGTCGCTGACCGCTGCCGGCAATGCTCAGCTCATTGCAGGCTACATGCAGCACGTCCTAGAGGAAGCGGAGCGCAACACCAGCGGCGGCGGCTGGTGGAGCGCAGTAGCTGCTGGTGCTTCCTCCACTGACACCGACCCCATGGCCAAGTGCGAGTACGTGGTCATGGGGGAGGAGAAATTGGTGCTCAAGAAGAAAGAGAGGCGGCGCATCATCAAGAGCGAGGATTCCAAGGTACTCACCACCATCACCACCCCTCACTGCGGCCACGGCGTGGGGAGGTTCCCCCACGACCAGAACGAGCTGAAGCATGTGCACCTCCTCGTGGACCTCGACAAGGTCAAGAGCTTGGTCACCGTGAAGATGATATGGGAGAAGCTAGGAGGGCTCCCCCGGCTGTGCTGCCTCTTCACCAAGAGAGGCCGAGACTACGTCGACCACCTGCGCCTCCTGTGCCTCTCCTTCTCCTTCTTCAAGCTCCTGCGCCGGCGCTTCGAGCACTACCCCATGGTGGAGGTCGGCTCCACAATGGCACGCCGGCTGATGGTGGAGGGCCTGCTGAGCAAGCAGCCTACTGATGATGAAAGTGCCCTAAGGGCATTCAGAGTGCTTAAGCTGGAGCTGGACTTCCTTGACAACTACTACCAAGCTGGCGTCCCGGTCGTGATGTCGGCTCCTTGGCTTTTCCTCATCAACTTCCTCTCGTCCCTCCTCTTTGTCCTCGTATACATGATCACCGTTGTCATACTGGTGGTGCATAGCATGGAGGCGAATCATCGAAGCTGTGGACATCATCAATCCATCGTCACATACTTGATCATCACCATTTTGCTTCTCATCACCCTCCTTGCCATCGAAATCACCGAGTTCCTCACCGCGTACCTGCTCTCCAATTGGTTTCTAGTGCACCTGATATGCCTGTACACCTCCCCGGGGAGATGCCTCTGGAACTGCCTCGTCAAGCCCATCATCTGCTGCTTCATCGCATTCCGCTTCCTAGTATTCTGTTCCCTCAGGCTTGTGCTCAAGCTTATCGGGAGGCCAGTTAATGAGAAAAAGATGAAGATCAAGCAGGTTTCCATTCTCCATGTCTGTGAACCCACACGCAAACTCCTGTCCTGGGCCTCCACCGTGACACTAGCAACCCAAGCCAAGGTAGCCATTATCGAGTCCTTGAAGCATGTCAACCTTGACACTGGCAATGTCAGCCTTCCCCATTTAAGCGGCCTCTTCCATGGTAGTGGTGGAAAAACCGCCACTGAGATCATCCTAGCGTGCCACCTAGCCACGGAGCTGCTGGGGACGGAGCACGGAAAACAAAAGAAGAAGAAGAAGAAGAAGCGGCAGCCTCAAGAGCCAGCTGATCACCGGACCGTGGCGACTACCCTGTCAAGGTATTGCATGTACCTGGTGGCGCGCGCGCCGGCGCTGCTGCCGGACGACGACCGGTGGGTGTCCGACAGGTACGAGGACGTGAGGAGCCGCCTGGAGGAACTGTCACGCCGCCGGTGCAGCTGCGGCACCTGGTGCTGCGCGTGGCGGCGCCGTTGCTGGAAGACGGTGAGGGAGATGGGCAAGGAGCAGGTCAAGGAGGCGACGGCGTGGGGTGGCGTGGAGCTGTTCCAGCAGCTGCGCCAGATGGAGGCGGCGGCCGCCTGGAAGGATCTCGCCGACTTCTGGGTCAGGCTGCTCGTCTACCTGGCGCCGTCCAACGACGTGGAGGGCCATGCCAAGGCGCTGGCCTCCTCCGGCGGCGACCTCATCACCTGCCTCTGGGCCTTCTGCACGCACGCCGGCATCAGGCGCCAGCCGTCACCCCGACCAGGCGGAGATGCACGACGCCGCCGATGAGCCCCGGGGAAGTCAGGCGTAGTACAGTATGTAATAACTACTCACTACATACCGTGTGTCTGTGTGCTCAACTCTTCATTTCAGTTTGTGTGTTGGTTTGATAAATAAAGCCATGTGCCGAATGTGGCACCACTGGCACGCATGCGTGGCATAGTGTTAGTTTGATTGATTTAGGGACAGGATCCCTTTGATTTACGCCGCGCTATTTGGTTGTGTTGTCCATGGACCGTGGCGTCAAGATGTATATATGTTTGCTTTGCTTATTAATGACATGTTTTTATATGTATATATATGTCCTAAGCTGGTCTAATGTTGCATTATAAAAAAATAATACTCCAGTTCTCCTCATTTTTTTCAAGATAGTAAGTTGTTTCAGTATTTTAACACTAATTTCAGAAGCATGTGGAGTGACCACACGAAAAATAGTCAAGAGTAAGCTTCTTCCTAGTACAGTACGTGTAGTCAAGAGTAGTAAGCTTCTTCCTAGTACAGTATAGGCAAGAGTAAGCTTCTTCCTAGTACAGTATAGCCCGTGTGTGTGTGCGCGCGTGCGTGTGCGTCCGTGTGTGTGTGTGTGTGTGTGTGTGTGTGTGTGTGTGTGTGTGTGTGTGTTGTGTGTGCACACGCGTCTAGGTCAGGTACTAACAAGTAATTAACAACAACCATGTTGGTCTCGTACTGACAAAGAATAGGTGAGGCTCACCAGATAACAGAGCAAGCATGGAGCTAGAAAGAAAGGGGAATGATATATAGAATGGTGGAGATGAAAGACTCACAATAAAAGGAAAGGAGAGAGTCTGAGAACAGAAACCAAAACAATCTATATTAACCCATTCGATAGACAGAGGAAACCAACCACTGACGATACATGTGATAAGAGTGTCGAGTCTTATCAAGTAAGGGAAGCAAGGAGAAAGCAACCGAGAAGGGGGTCAATGCATCAAACAAGATTGATGGCAGTAGTGGTGGCAGAGGCAACGGTAGTGCAGTGGTAGTGACATTTAGAAGTGGTCGATGAGGGAAAGAAGCTAAGATAAGGGTTTCTTGTTTTGTATGAAAAGGTGATAGATGTGGGGAGAGGACACTGAAAGGCTCACCATTAGACATGGTTGCCTAGAATAACAAATAATTATCTATCAATGAGAGAGATGCCATGGCTTATGTGGGCTACCTATAATATAAGTTAGGAACCGACATGTAATAGGCATCCAACAAATGGGCATATATTGAATTAAAAGAAGTGATATGCTTATTTGAAAAGTTGGCAATCCAGCTGTTATGGTCCATAATAAATATAGCCCCCTCCAGCAACACTGCCATATCGGTCTTACTAATCCCTTAATTACATCTTAATCTCTCTCATCGACCCATGGATTCAAACTAGCCGCCACCATTGCCGCTGGCTCCGCCACCACCAAATCAAAATGGTAACACTAGGGGTCGTGCCCACCTCTCATCTCCGTGATGCTGCATGATGAAGGAGATGGCAACAGCATAGGAGTAGATGATATGGAAGTTGTTGCTCCCTACCGTGGATCATCGCGCATATCGCACCACAGGCTCTCCGGATCTGTCCGCCGCCTTAAGGGCAAGGCTTTTAGCCATGGAGAAACAAAGATGCCACAAAGATCTTTGAAGGTTGTCCTGGTAGGGATGAGATCACTGCCAAGCAGCATGGTTTGCCGCAGGCGGCACTCACGTGAGGTGGCTAGGCTCTTCTATGTCAACAAATTAGCTGGCCTTGGCACTAGTGCTGCAGTGGATGAACAGTCTTACGCTTGTGTTGATTGCTCCATGACCTTTTGTCAAGAGATGGTGGGCACACGAGGTCACGCAAGCATGGACTCCTCTCCTCCTTATCTGAGGAGCATGCACCCACACCGAAGAGGAAAAAGAAAGAAATGGATCGGGAGTCAAAGCTGGGGACCATGAAGCCATCGGGGACAACGACATAGGGCCCTAGACACCGGTTGTCACAGATCCAACGCAACATGAACCTGGAGGTAAAAGTTTCTGTCTAAATCTAATGTCAATGTTTGCAACATAGTGATTGTCATGTGCACGACAACAACAAGGTCACAAAGAACAACCGTAGCTTCGATGACAATTCTGTGATCGTCATTGACGACGACGACGATGACGCAAATCCTGTCATCACCATCGCGTGGTCTCATTTAGCTCTTGGCCCAGCTCCTGATGTGGCGGCAACTCTAGCTTCATTATGGTTCAGCTAAGGTAGATTGGTTTTAATTTCGAATTGAGTTTTCACAATCTCCAGCCTACAATCTAGGACTGCATTTCTACTCAAAACTAAGGGCCTTCACTTTTGCAGAAATACAGTACAATTATTGTCATGAATTCCTTCAATCTGTACTTATACTTTAATGAATACTCAGTTCAAAATTAAAACCAATCTACACTGTTATTAGTTCAATATGCCAGCAGATTGTTTGATGAACTATGGATGCATATGCGTGTTGAATCTTAGTGGAACTAATCAGCTCATGTGTGTAAAGACAATGAAGATACTCTTTCGTAGTCTTTCTTCATTGGAGTTGGTACTTTATGGTGCCACAGACAAGCTAATAGACAATTTTCTTATCTCAGGTCATACTAACTACATGACATCAGATGATACCACGTGTGTCAAGCATTTGCCTTCATACGTGTATGTGCTTGCTTGCTGTATGTCAAGCCATATTGCAGACGGGCTTTGATTTGAGTCTTTGCCCACTAGTTCCACTAATTACTTGTGAATAACTCTATGGCTGGCGGATTGTCCGCAAAGCCCACATAACCGTTTGGTGGCCAGCTTGGTGGCTCGTGGACTGTCCACAACCCGCATATGGTTATTTTTGAAACAGCTTGTTATTTTCTTTTTTTGACACAGCTCATTAAAATAAGCCGGAGGCTCTAGATATTATTTTTGACACAGCTCGTTATTTTCTTTTACTCTCAAGTCTCAAATGATACATAGACCTCACGGCGACCATATGGAAAAGTGAGGTAATTAGGGTTTATAGGAGTGTTGCTGGCAGGGGTGCCAGTGCACCACGTGCTATGGGACAGGTGGTAGTTTTTTCCTTTTCTGTTTATTATGGTTATTTCCCCTTTCAAATGCAAATTGGTGGCTGGGTCAATGTTCCATCTTAGGTTGTTCGATTGATCACCTTCAAACCCCTATAATCCCACGGAACCCAATCGAGATAGTCTGGATATTTGCGAAATGCTTGTAAGTATTGATGGTCTGAGGTTGCCCATGAGAAATCTGAGACATTAATCTAAATTTGTCTTTCAGAGATTTTGTCTTTGTCTAGTAGTAAGAAATTCAGCGTCGCTCTGGCTTGCTCCATCACAAATAATCTAAATTTGTGCAATTCATTTTCGCGTTTGGGTAGTGCCTCTAACCGTTCCTATACATATATGCAAATAAGGAATGTAAGAGGTTGAGATTAATTAAAATATCAATTGATGAAGGCTCATAGGAAGGGACAAAGTGTTAACACGAAGGTGAACTTTGTAATGTATGGATAAATAATCAGTTGATGGAGTTCCACTTGGCAAGTATGTCTCAACCATAAGATACGAATATGTCTCAACCATAAATGAAACACACATGCATTTTTTTGCTTCTTCTTCTAACAAAGCCAAAACTTTAGTCCTATTTTTTAGCCTAGATCCTCCTTTGGGATAGTGGAGAGTTTCACCGGACAACAGATGAGGTGACTAGAAAACAAAATCATTGACAGCGTGGCACAAAGAACCGATGAGGCTCACCAGACAACCGATCAAGTGTAGACTTGCGAACAAAAGGGAATGCTATATAGAATGGTGGAGATCAAAGACTCATGATAGAAGGAAAGGTAGAAGACCAAGAATACCGTCAACCACATATCCTACAACATCAAGATGCAAAGAGAGAAATCACTAGAAAACTTCATCTATGGTAGACAGTGACCTACCACTACCATACGAACACCAATCCACATCATAAGAAGTTCAAAAAATGAATCAGAAGAAACCAAAATAATATATATTGATCCTTTCGACTCACAAGACAAAACATATGGCCGAGGAAACCAAGCACCGGTGACACATGTGAGAGGAGCAACAAGGCTTATTGATTAAAAGTAGCGAGGAGGAAGCAACCGAGAGAAAAGGGGTGGGGTCAATGCAGCAAACATGATCGATGCCGGCTGCAGTGGCAGTGGCAGCGACGATAGTGGTAGTGATATTGGGATGTGTGGTTGTGTGAGGGAAAGAAGATAAGGGTTTTCTTGTTTTGTGTGAAAAGGTGATAGATGTGGAGAGGATGTCAAAAGGCTCACCATCAGCATGGACATGGTTGCCTAGAATAAGAAATCATTATCTATCATTGAGCAGAGAGATATCCATAGCTTTTGTAGGCTACACATAATATAAGTTAAGAACCGCCGTGTAATAGAATCCAGCATAGAGGCATATATGGAATTAAAAATAGATGACGCTTATTTGAAAAGCTAACAATACAGTTGTTGCTGTCCATAACAAATATATCCCTCTCCAGAACCACTGGCATATCGGTCTTACTGATCCCTTGATTACACCCTAGTCTCTCCCATCGACCCATGGACTCAAACCAGAAACCACCCACATCACCGTCGCCACCACCATCACCACTAAAAGAAAATGGTAACACCAGGGGCCGCCCACCTCTCATCTTTGTGAAGCTGCAGGATGAAGGAGATGATGGTGCCATAGGAGTAAGCGATTTGGAAGCTGCTGCTCCCTACTATGGATCACCGCGCGCATCGCGCTCTCTAGATTTGGCTGTCGCCTTGAGGGCCACAAAGTTGCCACCAGGATCTTTGGTGGACTGTGCTTGTAGGGACAAGAACACTGCCAAGCAGTGTGGTTTGCGGCCGCGACACTCGTATGAGGTGGCTAGGCGCTTCTATGCCGACAGATTAGCTAGCCTTGGCACTGCTGCTGCAGTGGATGAACAGCCTTACACTTGTGTTGATTGCTGCATGAACTTTTATCGGTCACACAAGCATGACCTCCTCTCCACCTAGTCATGATGCACCCACACCGAAGAGAAGAAAGAAGCAGAAGTCAAAGCTGGGGAACATGAAGCCATTGGGGACAAAATGACATGGGGCCCTAGATACCCTACTGTCGCAGATCCCACACGATATGAACCTAGAGGTAAAAGTTTCTATATCTGAGTCTAATGTCACTGTTTGCAACATAGCGACCGACGTGCACAACAATAACGAGGTCACAGAGAACAGCCACAACGCTGATAACAATTCTGTGCTCGTCATCGATGACAACGATGATGACGCAAATCCTATCATAGCAGTCGTGGGGTCTCGTCGAGCTCCTAGCCCAGCTTTTAATGTGGCAGCAGCTCTGAATCGGCGGTGGTGGTGGTGGCGGCGATGACAACGATTGGATGAGATTGGGAAGTGGTCGAGTTGGGAAAAGAATATTAGGGTTTCTTGTTTTAAATGGAAAGGAGATAGATGTGGACCATTGAATGGTGATCCGATGGCCCAAAATCCATGACTTTTTTAGGATGGAAATATAGGTATTAACTCATCAAGCGTATTGTTACATCATCACAAATCAAGTGTACCATCTTATAACTTTTTACGCAAGGAAAATAAGAATGTGAGTATTTTAAATGGTATTCTAGAGATTGAAAATGGCTACCACACTTCTTGCCCCCCAAAACAATGGCTAAGGGCACTCCCAACCCAGACTCTACATAGTTTCTATCTTCATTTAATACCTTTTTATTTATTGAACTTTGCTGATGTGGCACTATATTTATTGAAGAAAGAGAGGGCAAAAACAAGAAACCGAGTCTAAATAAGAAACCGAGTCTACGCTCGGATCGAAGCCAAAGAAACCAGCGCGTGCGCGTTGGGGAAGAATTCCATCGTTTCCATCCAGCCGCTCAGATCCCGTGTGTCCGTCGCCGTCGTCTGCGAAGGTCATGGCCGCCCAGCGGAGCTTACCTGCAACCTGCCCGAAGGAGTTCGTGGTTTGCGTCCGCCCTAGCTAAGCGCACGGCTGTCCATCGCCGTCGCCATGCTCTGATGCTCAGCACTTGTGCGGTTTATGGCTTCGAGCGATTGAGAGCCCAATAGCAATCAACGAGCATTCTATCTTGTGTCTTCTGTCCGTGGTGCACGAGCCGTAGAGGATCCGGTGGATTGTTGTTCAGATTTTAATCTAGACTTCAAGGTTAAAAAACTGCATTGTGAAGGATGATTTCTTGACACAATATCCTATGCTATAGAAACTACTCTTTAGTTTCTGCATTGTGAGTGCCCTAACACACTTAATCGCACCTTTTAGTCTTCTTCTGCACTCATCTTTTTATGGCATTTTCACTCGTCTTTTTATGGCATTTTTCACTGCAACAGGAGTGCACGGTGTCTTTGTTCGTTGTCAACAATTTCATCACATCATACGACGGCGTTGGCCGGAATCGCTCGGAACTCATGCACGACGCCGTCGATCTCGATGGAGCTGCAGCCGGGATCCTTGACGATCTTGCTCCTCCTCATCTGCTTCCTCACCTGCAACGCCTTGCCATGGCGTCCCTTGGACGCGTACATGTTCGACATGAGCACGTGGTCTCCGGCCTCGCCGCCGCCGTGGTCCGCCGCCACCACGTGCCACCGCATCACCCGCTCGGCTCTCTCGATGTCGCCGCGCGCACGGCAGGCTGCAAGGAGGGAGCCGCGGACGAGCTCGTCGGGCGGCATGGGCATCGCCGCGACGAGCGCCTCCGCCTCGTCCAGCCTCCCCACTCGGCCGAGCATGTCGATGACGCATCCGTAGTGCTCAATGCCAGGCGCCACGCCGTAGGCCTCCTCCATGGCGCCGAGGTGACGAAGGCCCTCGTCGACGAGCCCGGCGTGGCAGCACGCGGAGAGGACGCCGAGCAGCGCCACGCCGTTGGGCCGCACGCCGGCTCGCCGCATGGCCGCGAACAGCGCTAGCGCCTCCTCGGCACGGCCGTGCGTCGCCAGACCCGCGATCATGGACGCGTAGGTGTACACGTCGCGCCGCACCATGCCGTCGAACACCGCCGCGGCCTGGTCCACCGCGCCGCACTTGGCGTACATGTCGAGCAGCGCGTTGCCGACGACGACGCCGTGGGCATCGGCGTCGCGCCCCGGCTGCCGGCGCATGTACACGTGCACCCACCGCCCAGTGTCCAGTGCGCCGAGCTGGGCGCACGCGCTGAGGACGGAGACATACGTCGCGCTGTCCGGGCGCACGCCGGTGAGCTGCATCTCCCGGAACAGTGCCAGCGCCTCGCCGTGCTCGCCGGCGCGTGCGAGCGCCGAGAGCATAGTGTTCCAGGACACGACGGTCCTGGCCACCGGCATTCTGCGAAACCACCAGCGCGCCGCGGCCACGTCGCCGCACTTGGCGTACATGTCCACGAGCGCGTTCCACGCCACGACATCGAGCGCGACCCCCGCCTCCGCGACGCGCCGGTGCGCATCCCGGGCGAGCGCGAGGTCCCTCGTCTCCGCGCAGGCCGCGAACCCCGCGGCGGCGGCCACCGCGTCGACGGAGACGCTGCTGCCGTCCAGCTCCAGCATCGCGAAGAACAGCGCCACGGCGTGGTGGGCGAGCCCCAGCCTCGTGTGCCCGGTCACCATGGCCGTCCAGGAGACCACGTCCGGGCCGTCGTCCTCCGGGAACGCGTCGAACAGGGCCCCCGCCACCGCGCAATCGCCACAGGAGAGGTAGAGCGCGATGAGGCCGTTGCGGACGGTTCGCTCGCGGTCCAGCCCGAGCTTGGCTGCGTGGGCGTGCACTGCCGCCGCCGCCGACGCCGCTGCGGTGGAGGTGGAGGACGCGGACGACAGCGCCTTGATGAGCGCCCGGAGGCCGCGGGCGTCGGCTGGGGCTCCTCGCCGAAGCGACGCCGCCACAGCGTCGCGTTTGGAGTTCTCATGCCCGTGACGGTCAACTGGAGCTGGAGCCGTTGGCTTGCTGGTTTGTCGGAAGTTGAACTGCTGCTGCAATGGATAAGGCGCCATGGCCGTGCAGTGTGCAGCGTCGTGGACTTGGAATTTTGGATAAGCAACCAGTGGCTGACGTGTGGGACCGGACGAGGACCGCGAGCTTGCCGCTGTGTGAGTGTGATGCCTCTTTGCAGGAGCCATTTCTAGCTGGCAAAAATCATGGAAATGAAGAATGGACACCACGGAAATTCATAAATCCAACACCTTATCATCTACTTATGGAAATTCAACATCAGATAAACGGAGCAAGAAAACTTCAAGTGAATTATATAGTTTAAACAAAACCCAGACCAAACAAATAGCAATAAGCTACATCCCCAAGAAGGATTTGTGCAAGACGACCCCAACGAGGATCACCATTATATCGGGAATGATTTAAATCCAATTCGTGGGGATGTGACATTCAGACATGTAGGTGCTGTGAAAATTAGCTATACAGAAGTAATTCGATCACGTGCCACTTTCGATCGAACATAAATCAATTCGAGCGTCTCCGCCTCATCCCTCGCGTGGCAAGCATGTCGATGGCACACCTGGAGTGCTCGACATTGGGCGTCCCGTCGTAGGTCTCCACTGCCTAGCTATCACCAGAAAGTAGACGATTAAAAGATTAGTTTTCTATAATTTATTTAGCAAGTTTTATGTTTTACCAACTCATAAAAAGATATACCAAGTAAAAAAAAGCGCATCTCTAGCTTGACATAATTCACTTGTTAAACCTAGATATAACTTACATCAGGAACCCTGAGAGCGAAACAAAATTTTATTTATGTCATTCTACCTCTTCTAATACGAACGGATGCACACGTGGAGTTGAGCGCGCATATATGCGCACGTGGAGACTCTTTTTGACAACTTGAATAAATGACAATCTGAGATAGAGAAATGTTGGAGAAGGTTTTTTCTGTTTTTAACCCAAAAAAGTAAAAATAACAATCTAGAATGGGAAACTATTAGAGTTGCTCTAATTGGTGCTAGAACAATTAGTTATAAAAAAGTTAGGATCGCCCTAGTATACAAGGAGCGGGGGCACGTGCCCCCCAAACTTAAATTCTAGGAAGTCAAATTTTAAATGCTCTGACTCTCCGCCGTAGCTCTCTGGGGTCGTTGCTCATCTGTGGACGACGTGACGTACGTTCGCCAAAGGGGCAAAAGAGTTGTCGTCCTCGCTCTCCTTCCCTCGATCTCTCCTTGTCCCTGGCTGTGGAAACAATTTAACATGCAGAGACACGGCCCTCCGGAACGTAGAGTCGGTGTTAATGTTGCGTGATGAAACGAAGCTAGGACCCAATCCCACTTCTTCTGCCATTTCTAAGAGATCACGAAAACCTTCTCACACAAGACGAAAGAAATTGGCCGAGGAGCATTTACAGCCGTATGTATATAAGCTGCGTACTACTACAAGCTAGCTAGCTAGTAATAATACGCATGTGTCCACCACACCCTCAAGTCTCTGAAATAACCCGATCGGAATAAAATGTCATCATCACCACCTTATGCAGGGAACTAGGGAAGGCTTCCAAAAAGAGAGGTGGTTGCAGTGCATGGAGAGGATTGACACATCCAAGACTCAAGAGTCCATGGCTGCACACTAGTGTTTATTGCCGAAATTAAACATGCATGCAAATAAAATATCTCATGGGCATAAATGGCCATACCTACCAAAACCTCCCATTACATAGAGTAGGAATAATATATTCAATGTATAGATCTACTTACGTAGAGTCTAACAAAATTAGATTTTTCATTTCTCTACGATTTTTGTAATTTTTTAACGATTCAGCCAAAAAAATAAAAAGAAATGACAAAACATTCACAGCAAAAAATTCACTAACTTACAGATCTACTCACGTGGAGTCCAACAAAATTGAGTTTTTTATTTTATGATTTTCTATGATTTATATGATTTTTTTTAAAGATTTAGTCAAAATAAATAAAAAAAAAAAAACCACCATTACTGTAGCAAAAAAACCGCCATCCAAAACCATCTGAAGATGTAATATTAATGGTTTTAAAAATTAAGGGATGTATTTTGTCCAATTTTAGAGTTAAGGGAGGTAAAGTAGTTGAGGAACTTAATTAAAGTAGACTTTTTCTTCTATCAAAACGATCATCATGGACCCAGAAATTTTGGCAAGCCACATGTGTGCCATTATTTGGAATATATGGGCCATGTAAATGAGCCCAATATTTTCTTTGATCAGCCTTTGTGCTTTCATATCATTGTCAAATTGACTATGTGGCAAAAAGGTTCTAAGAACCTTCAGAGAATTAACTCCGTCCATAAGGTGCACACTGACACCTACAAATGTAAGGACGACAAATAGGCTATTTTAAAGTATCAGGCTATTTAGGCACAAATATAACTTGTTATTTTGTTTTCCCCATTGTTAGTAACATGGCAACTTTCCAAAATTTCCGGTAGTCAATTTTTTTTAAAAAAAAACTCTATCTAAGATTATAACAAATTGATTACTTAAGTTACACAAAAACTAACAAAATAACATTAGCCAACTTTTGCTGTTACAAATCTACAGCGACGCTATATGTCAAGAATGTTTCCCTAACCCAAGGTCACGCCAAGTCGATCTCTACAGGATGGTGCAGGGCTCTATACACCACGCCAAGGACCAGCGCGAGGCCTTCTGGGGCGAGTACGCCGTACTGCCGGAGACGACGGCAGCACGACGCCTCCCTACTCTTCCTTAGGGAGCAGTAAGAACTCGTTCCTCTATTTCCCACAGTTCTTATGGCTCCAGTCCCGTTGTGTTTGATATTCCTAGAATCGACTACGATGAGCTCTGCGACCCTGGATAGATTGATTCATTGTTGTCATATTGTAAGATTTTGGGTAATTTTGTATATTGGGAGGTTCTGATAATACTATATGGTTGTGGATAGTGGCATCATCGAATAACAGAGTTCATTTGCTGAAATGTATTTCAGTAAGCGGAGTGACCCTCCCGATTTCCTTGTATTACTAACAGTCTCTAGTATCATTTCACCTTCTTTCTTTCTGCAATAGTTTAGGTGAATTTACATGCCAAATTACTGAATTTATGCAGTTATATCAAACTAAAGGTTGCAAGTTAGTGACTAGAGGCTAACTGACATTTTCTTCAGTTGAAATTTAACAGCTAAATCAGTTTTCAAATAACCATTCTAAATACTGAGATGGTGATAATATGTCAGTCAGTGAGCGTCCTCTAAACTTCCTCTAAATATTTTCTCAAATACTGTCGATTGCTGCTATGTACTGTAACTCTGTTGAAATAAGAATAGATATGCCATTGCATGTTTAAATGGATTCAGTCATTGGTGGATCCAGGGGCGAGGAGGGGGGCCGTAGCCCCCCTACCCTGATTTTGCACGTAAATCACTATAGCAAATTACTGTATCTTATCCTAAATCCACTACTAATCCTCAGCTTTAGCCCTTAATCCTTATTACTTAGCCCATGGGAGCTCATCCTAGATCCTCCACTGGATTTAGTATAATATTCTTTTGAATAGAGTGAGACTTATATTACTTCCTTATTTGTGAGAATCATAGTAGTATATTTGGAGCAACTATTTCTTGCTAAGCTAATCCATGACCCTCTTCCTCGTTGTCAATTTGCACAATTTTTCAGTACCTCCCATTCCTAGAAAAACCAACAATATTGTGATTGATCAGTGATCACAAGACGTGCCCACATAAAAGTACCAGCAAATAGAGAAGGGGCATCTGTTTGGCAGCATAACCAATTTCTGCATAGTTATGACAAGTTATAGTAATAACTGGGAAAGAATTCAGAGCTTGCAACAAGCTCTAAATGGTAGTATTAGTTTAAGAGTGATTCCTAAAAAAAGAAAAGAGTCACTTTAAATGCAACAGCACAAGACCATGCTTTCTAAGGCATGTCAGTCATAATTATTATTTTGCATTATTCCTGAAATGCTTTCTAAATGGTTTGCAACTGAATATTCTTTATGAAAATATCAATTGCATATTCTGCTTCTGAAATAAATTTTCCCATCCTCTCAATGTTCAAACCATGAGCATCATCTGTATGTTTAAATCATGGACTAGCCTTCCACGGAGGGCGCGGCAAAGCCGCACCAGTCTTTCTAGCAATATATACGTATTTACTCCGTAGATTAGAGTAGCAGTTGTAAGGGCCTCAATGTGGGAGGAGCAGCCGCAGGAAGCCAGGGTACTCCTCGATGGGCTGTTGCCGACGGGACAGTGACCCCCCGGCGTGCAGTGCATGATCATTGTGCGAAGTGCTTTGTCGTCGTTGGCGGCGGGGTCGTCGTCCGGGCGGTGGGGAGCGCGTGGGCAACCGATTCTTCGCTGCTGAGGCGAGGCCCCCGCGACATGGCGCGAAGTTCGACATCGACCCGCCCCTCCCCGCTGCGGCCGCTGGTACTGGAGACGGCGATTGCCGCGCGTCGGTTCTAGTGGGGCTGTCGTCGCCCGCGGGTGCTAGGGCGGCGGGAGCGCTAGGGCGACCGATTCTGCTGCCGCTAACGCAGCGGGGCGCCCCGTGGAGCGAAGTTCAATGTAGACCTCGTCCTACCGCATTTGCATTTCTGCTGGTAATGGAGTCGGCGAGTGCTGTTGTCGGTTCTGGCGGGGCTGTCGTCGCCGCGGGGCACTAGCGGAGCCAAGGGGGGCCAGCAGGGGCCATGCCCCCCCCCAATAATATAATTTTTTGTAATATTTATATTTCTATGTTTATATTAAAATAATATAATAAATAAATCTTGTTATATATATCTATCAATATTCTCTAGACAACAACATTAAATAGAATACAATTATGATAAAGTATGTTCATTTATTTAAAATTGAGCTGCTAGCTCATCCAAGGATAACACAAGGGTAGAGTTGGAAAGGGCATTGAATTCCTGGCTTCTTGGTCTAAGGTAGACAAACTATACTTCTACTTGCTTGCTTTGGGTTCGGATTGCATTTGGTCCGCCAAATGATGTCGGCCTCTGACTACATCATATCGGGACGTGGAGGATTACAAGGGTCACATAGTGTTTTTACTATCTTCCGCCTACCCGTCAACCGTAGATATGCTTGTACGGGGCAAACGAAGGTAGCCTCTCGCCTAGACATCACAGCTATGCTATCGATTACTACTCTAGTGTCATACAGAGTGATTCGTCTTTATCAAGGTTTCTCTACTAGAGCATCCGCTACGAGGCGGACAATGAACCCGCAAAATAGATCTCTAGATTTGCCTTATGTCAAAATTTTCAAATTTGATCAAATTTTAGAATATCAAAATTTATGACATCAAACTAGTATCATTAGATATACCTAGAATACATTTTGCATGTGCTTATTTTATATCATATATATTGTTACTCTTTCCTACAAAATTAATCAAATTTATGATAGTTTGATTTTTCACAAATTTTAAGAACTAATTTATTTGGGAACGGAGTCAGTACATTTTCTCCTCTAGAAGTCGAATCTTCCAGTCAAATTATTTGTACAATAAAGTAAATTACAAACACATGACACCAAAGTCGTTGTAGTATAGTGGTGAGTATTCCCGCCTGTCACGCGGGTGACCCGGGTTCGATCCCCGGCAACGGCGTTTTTGTACCTTTTTGTCACGTCTGTAGCTTCTAAGCGGAGCCCAGGCCCAAGCTTTAGTGAGCAGGCCATATACCTTACCATATCTTCTGGCCCATTCGAAGAATTTTAGTCCAGACCCTAGCTAGGCCCATGACAAAAAAGACGCATCCGGGGCATTCGTGCTCGCTTGGTTGACGATGATAGCTGCTCTCTCTGCTTCTAGACACTTCCACAACGGTCGAGGCTGCTTTGCTCAAGAATCAAGATCCACCGTGTGTCCGTATCCGCTAGCTCTCGTCCGGTCCTGCCCATCTACCTGCAGTTTCGCGAACAGCACCCCACAATCGTCTAATTTTGCCAATTGGTATCTTCGTCATGTATATTTTCCATATATTGATTATATGAAAAAATGGCCGAACAAACTCCTTGTGTATATTTTCATATATAAAAACTTATGAGGAAGTTTATGTTTTCTCCCCCACTTGTTTTATGCTCCTTTTATCTGGTAAACGATAAGAAGTCAAAAGATCAAGACCGCGTGAAGTAGTTCATGCATGACAATTGGCTAGCTTCGAGATCAAAACAATTTTGTTTTGTTGTACTCTGCATGTCCTAGAAATATAGAGCAAAGCCATGCTTAGGATGAACTATCCTCATCATAAATAGCTATGTTCAAGTCCTTCAAGTATATGCTTATAAGTATTGTCTATAAAATATAGAAAAGTTACATTTTTTTATAAACTATACTCTATTGTTCAAGACAAATTCCTTGTCCAGTTTCAAACATAATGTAACTTAACAAATAAAAAAGCTTATATCCAATGCTCTAATCAATTGACTTGGCCAATCTCAAATAACCATTTTTTCCTTGGCCGGAGGAAATAGCAAGTGACATGGCTACTTTTGTTTCTCCTAGTCTGATATATCTAAATGAATGCTCTCACACTTTTCTATATGACAGTAGTAATCAAACTCTTTCCAAACCAACGTGACAAGCTACTACTACGAGCAAAACAAGCAAGAACAGTGCACGACGGCTCTGCAACAAATATGCATAACGCAAGGGGTGTAAGCGCGAATGTGCATCACCCCTGCTAAACCCTGGCGTGTTATTTAACACCTCATCCCTTCCTTCCCCTCTACCCCGCCCGTCCGCAAACCCCTCACATCGCGCAGCTGCGACCCAACCCTGCCGAGGCCGCCAGCCTTATCCTCTCCGCCTCCGCCATCCGCCGGCTCCAATCCGCAAGCGCGGCAAGGTGAGTCCGCGGCCCGAGCTCCCTCCCGTGCTCCTTCCCTGCCCTCTCTAATTCGAGGCCGCTCCGCCGCGCTCTCGGCGGGGTTGAGCTGCCGTGGTCTGTCTTGGGATTGGGTGGGGCTGGAACTGGATGCCCGCGCGCGCAGCTCCAGTTCGGTGTGTCATGGGTTTCGGCGCGAGGTGTCTCGTGTTTGGTTTGTCCGTATAGATGGTGGCGCGTGGGTTTGCGATGTGATGTGATGGGCGTGTTGTCGTCTAGAGCTAGTCTCATTTCACCCAAATGCTGTGGCTGTGGGTAGTTGGGGGCTTGGGGCTGTACTGTACTCAAGCGACGTGATACTGTGGTTTGCTTAATGGAATTGGCGCGTTAGTTTCAACTCTAAAACATGGCGTTTGAGGTCTCTACGGGTCATGCTCAGTCAGGGGATTGGCTGTTGGTGGGGGTGGATTGGGATTCACCTGTTTCATTCATTTGTCTGCCACTGCATATGTACATGCTTTGTGCATTGCCACCTCCACTTGGGTAGTGGAAAAACGAAAGTTCCAGCAATTGTGTTTATGTTTGTATGTTAGGCTACCATTAGATTGCTGTAGAAGTTTGCCATATTGCTGGAGTGTGTGAATGTCACCTGAATTTGAAGTTCTTCTGTGCTCATGTGTGTCAGTATGTATCTGTGTGTCCTTTCCATTGCCTCAGAGGTAGACATGGCTTCAATTGTTTTCTCATGCTAATGCAATTCCTGCTGCACAGGTAGACATGGCTTCGACATTCGGTGCCACTTCTACGGTTGGCCTTATGGCTGCCCCAACAGGGAAGAATGTGCGCCTTCAGAGGAGGGCTACCTTCAGAGTAAAAGCAGCCAAGGAGCTGTACTTCAACAAGGATGGATCAGCTATCAAGAAGCTCCAGGTGAGCTTCACACTTGTTATCTTGCGCTCTTTTTATTTGTGATATGACGATGTGCTGTTGACTCTTAACCAGACTCTAATTGCTTTTCTCTACATTTCAGACTGGAGTCAATAAGCTTGCAGACCTAGTTGGAGTTACACTTGGACCAAAGGGAAGGAATGTTGTTTTGGAGAGCAAGTATGGCTCTCCTAAGATTGTTAACGATGGTGTTACAGTTGCAAGAGAGGTACAATGCAATGTTATCATGGTTGTACTTAGAAATTGCTTGCTAGCTGGTAAATTACATAAAGCTGTATAGTTCTTTTCATCTTTTGTCATACATGTTTTGCATGTCATATTCTTATATGACATAAACTTTAGAGGATCAACAGAAGCATATGCTCGTTAAATGTTGCATATAAAATATTGATGATGCACTATTTAATTTACCAAAATGTCATAATGATTGCTGCAAATATTGATTTTTGTTAATGAATTGAGTCTGTTCTGTAGTCTTATGGGTTATCATGCAAGTAGTAGCATAGTTTTAAAGTCTATGTTGAATTTAAATAATAATAATAATAATAATTGTTTTTCAGGTTGAGCTGGAGGATCCTGTGGAAAACATTGGAGCTAAATTGGTCAGGCAAGCTGCGGCTAAGACCAATGATCTAGCTGGCGATGGGACAACCACCTCTGTGGTCCTTGCTCAGGGACTGATTGCTGAGGGTGTTAAGGTGTGCCACTAGCTGAAATTTGTCGCTACTTGTATTGAATGATGAATTGTGGTTTTCGAAGCTAAATACTCTCTTTTCCAGGTTGTGGCAGCTGGTGCTAATCCTGTTCAGATTACTCGTGGTATTGAGAAAACAGCGAAAGCACTAGTTGAAGAACTACGTAAGTTGTCCAAGGACGTTGAAGATAGCGAGCTTGCAGATGTTGCTGCAGTTAGTGCTGGCAACAACTATGAAATCGGTAACATGATAGCAGAGGCCATGAGCAAGGTTGGTCGGAAGGGTGTGGTTACCCTTGAAGAGGGGAGGAGTTCTGAGAACTTTCTCTATGTTGTGGAGGGAATGCAGTTTGACCGTGGTTATATCTCTCCGTACTTTGTAACAGACAGTGAGAAAATGACTGCCGAGTACGAGAACTGCAAGGTAGAATGGAAAATCTAACCATCATTTTTTTGCTTTTTATTGTTTTCCTGTTTCAGACTATTAACCCTACTGTACTTTCAGCTGCTTTTGGTTGACAAGAAGATCACCAACGCAAGGGATCTTATCAACGTTTTGGAAGAAGCCATCAGAGGTGGATACCCAATCCTGATAATTGCTGAGGATATTGAGCAGGAGGCCCTTGCTACCCTTGTTGTCAACAAGCTCAGAGGGTCACTGAAGATTGCTGCCATCAAAGCCCCTGGTTTTGGAGAGCGCAAGACTCAGTACTTGGATGATATTGCCATCCTTACTGGAGGTCAGATAAACTTCCATTCTAGAGCATCCTTATGATCATGCATGCTCCTTGTCTATAAACATTCTTTTTTTCTGCAGCAACTGTGATCAGAGATGAAGTTGGGCTGTCACTTGACAAGGCTGACAAATCAGTCCTTGGAACTGCTGCAAAGGTTGTCCTTACGAAAGAGTCGACAACAATTGTTGGTGATGGCAGCACCCAGGAAGAGGTCACTAAGAGGGTTGCACAGATAGAAAAAAAATCTCATTGAGGTCTGACATTTTCCTGTTCTATTTGCTCACTTGACTTTACTGCTCAGGTGAAAGTCAAACTCTGTTTTTATGAACCTAATTTGCAGGCAGCAGAACAAGAATACGAAAAGGAAAAACTCAATGAGAGGATAGCGAAGCTTGCTGGTGGTGTTGCTGTCATTCAGGTATTGTGAAGTGCACAGTTCAACATTATTTTCATTGAATCAATGCTATAACTTTAATTCATGTCTAGTGGATAACTTTAATTCATGTCCGGTGTTGTTTGACAGGTGGGAGCACAAACAGAGACTGAATTAAAAGAGAAGAAGTTGAGAGTTGAGGATGCCCTAAATGCAACTAAGGTAAGTTTCGGAGTAATTAACCTTCTCGTACTTCCTCTTATCACATCTAGGTTTGTTCTATGTCCAACTTTTCTAACTTTGACAAGCAACATCTATAACAATATATAAACTTGAATGGAAAAAATTGCACGTTGTAAAAGTAAATTTTCACAAAAAATAAATTTTGTTGTCAATCTATAGAAAGTTTTAGATATTTGTACTGCCAGATGGACTTATATTTGTGATTAAGGAAGTAAGAATTGGTCCATATTCTTTCTTGCTTCCTGAAGCATTCTGCATTTTCTGCTGAAGTTTCTTTTGGTTACGTATCACTAAAATTGTTTCTTTCTCTTCAGGCTGCCGTTGAGGAAGGTATTGTTGTTGGTGGAGGCTGCACTCTGTTGCGGCTTGCAGCTAAAGTCGACGCTATCAAGGATACATTGGAGAATGATGAGCAGAAGGTGAAAATAAAATCCGTAATCCCTTACTTCATTTGAAAGAGGCTACAGAGCACAATCTGTAATCCCTTAATTCATTTGGAAGAGAAGGTTATTATTATAGGGTTAATTATAATTGACATGCTGAACTGTCATTAGGTTGGAGCTGAAATAGTGAGGAGGGCCCTGAGCTACCCACTTAAATTGATTGCTAAAAATGCGGGTGTGAATGGCAGCGTTGTCACTGAGAAGGTACAGCTTAATTACCAAAAATCTCACACATATATCACAGTTCCAGGCATGGATCTAAATCTTATGTAAATGTTTGCTGCACCAGGTCCTTTCGAACGATAACTTCAAGTATGGTTACAATGCTGCCACTGGACAGTACGAGGACTTGATGGCTGCTGGTATCATTGACCCCACTAAGGTTTGTGGCCCTATGGCGTTCCTATCTGTCTGCTTGAATACTAGACTACAAGTTAGTTGATCTTGCAACTTCACTCATCAATGCTTGTTCCCTACCATTGGGCTTCATCTTGTTTCCTTTGCCATAACCAATCTGTTGAGTTCATTACCTTTAGTCTATAGAACATGGGAAACCGATAAAGCAACTTAGTTTAGCTTCAATAGCACAATTCTATATGTAACCTATCATCAAATGGATCTAAAAAGAGCTTTGGGAACTGCCAAAGGTAAAGCAGCAGCAATAGGCGGTAAAACTGAAAACAGCAGTCCTTGCACGTTGTTGGTGCTATGATTGTTACATCTCCTTTTCCCAACTGGTCTTTGCTAACTCTCTTTGAGAGGAGCTAAGACCTGACTGGTGTTGATATTTCTTCTCCTGGAACAAAACCTCAAAACCTCCATGAATTGTCTGTAGGTGGTGAGATGCTGCTTGGAGCACGCCGCATCGGTGGCCAAGACCTTCCTGACATCAGATGTTGTGGTCGTCGATATCAAGGAGCCAGAGCCCGCCCCGCTCGCTAACCCGATGGACAACTCTGGTAATTGACACTGCTACTGTGATCCCTACGGAGTAGGTCTATCCACATCATGGTAAACCATCGCTGCATGTTCTAACCGTTTTGCTGTTTCTGCCATGGCCAGGCTATGGATACTGATGAGTTGAGATGGCCAAGCCGCAGTTGCCCCACGGGAAGGTGATCACCATATTAATTTTTTGGTAGGCGAGAAGTCTGGGTCGAGGTAGTTTTTAGATAAAAAAAGTGAGTTTGTTGTACGACCAAAAGCTGAAATAAGTGGAGGAACTGTAGCCCAAATTTGTGATGTAAACTGGAACAGAACAGCAGTCCAATCAAGCAGAAATTGCTGAAAGATTTTGAAACTGATGATTGCAGCTATGTTGAATGCAGTTTGCCCACGACTAAAACACGAAACTTAAAATGTCTCCAGCAACGTACGAGTTTGTGCTGCATGAAAACTGATTTTGAAACTGGGTATGCTTCAAACATTTTGATTTAACGAGCGACTCCATCTGTTCGTTTTTAAGAGAAACAAGTATTGGAAATTTGGAATTGGGAGAAGTCATAGAAATGTATATTTTCTGAACATCGATTACACCTTTTGTAATATTTTATTAGTGCCAATTTACAATGCACCACCAATTGCAACAAAATCAGTTTTGTACTAAAAAAATCTCTAGGATGTTTGCAAAACATGTAATAAATTTGAAATAATTGCTAGTCATGCGTCCTATATTTTGAACATGAAATAGAGTTGACTAGAGGAATCGAGAGGCCCACACATTTGAGTGCATTGGAACGTGAGCGTACAGGTCGATGTTCCCTGGGCCCACTTGTCAGTGAAAATTTCGAACGAGAACGTGCAGGTCGAGGTTCTCCGGGGCCACTTGTCAGTGAAAAATGGTGAAGCCGTCGTCATCCTTGTCGCGGAAGGAAAGGAGGAACCGAGGAACCCCGCGAAAACTCCCGCTGCGTCTTCTTCCTTCCACTGCTCCGCTCCCCGTCCTTTGCCGCCTCATTCCCCCCGCGCCTAGAACCCTAGTTCGTCTCTACTTCATCGCGCACGGACGCAGGTACCCCCCTTCCTACTTATTAACACCCTGACTCGTGAATTTCCGTTCCATCGAGTCGTGGTCGCGCATGCAGTTGCGATTCGATCCCGGATGCACGAGCACGAGTCGCCGGCGGGTACGCGGCCGATAGGTTCGTTGTGGGCTTGTGGCTATTTGGTAAGCGCAGCTCATTCGAGCGCGTGAGATTTGTCGAACTTTTTTCAGGGGATTTTGGGGTCCAAGTCCAAGCAGAATCGTTTGATTGGAGGGTGGAGGTTTGCGGGTTTTGCTTATGCGTGCCCACCGCTGTAGTGCCGAGACCGCACGATTCTCCATTAGCTTCACTAAGTGAATACGATTTTCCCGTCCTTGTTGATCCGTTGGCTGGCCCATAAGTAGTAACAGAGAAATGCCATGGCGCCCGGTTACTGACTTACTGTATGAGTTGGTGTCAGTGTGCTTCTGAACATGATTTAACTGTGGATCATTCACCCTGCATATCGCTTGTGTTGCCGCCAGGAGTGGATCCTACTAACTTATTCTTCTGGAGCAAATTTTTGCTGTCGAATTTGAAATTTTGAATCTGCAGTAGTGTCTCACTGATACTATCTGCTAACAGTCCGACATTAGCCTTTGGCTTTGCCTGCTTGCCCCGTCGTGTGGTCTTACTGAAATACTGAGACAGCTAGCGCGGCTAATTAAATTATTGTGTCTCAGCATTTCAGCAAGGACATGTCAGCTATATATCAAGAAGCTACAAGTGACCGTTCTCATAATGGCAGAGCTGAGTCTAGCGTTTCTGTTTACTATGCTGATTGGCTTTCTTGTGTGAATTTGCTTGCTGCACTTGTTGGATTCACTGTTGGATTGCAAGGGCACCATGTTATACTTGGAAGAAAGTATGGGCAACCTAAGATTGTTAATGATGATGGTATGTAACAAAATAGATAACTCATATCTTGCTGGAAATCATGTTATGCTTAGTGGCACGCCTCCATTAATTTTCTCCTAAATACATGCTTTCATTGGTAGCAAGCATCAAATCCTTTCTTCAGCTGGTACTGTAGGCCAGCCCAATGCTTTTGACTCTGCAGTGGTGTTAATTGATATTGTCTGCAACAAGGCAGCAAATATTGGTTGTAACCTTTGGCATGGTTATTACAAGTGCTTGGTTATTAGTTATTACAACTGCTCTTAGTCGATGCTGCTAAGGAATAGCATTTCAACACAGATGGGTTGGCTGTCAAGAACCTGCCAGCCTGATCTTTCTTGTAATGGCATACTAATTCATCAGATTGACTCCAGTAATTTGATTTGCTATGCTGAATGGTTTGTTTTGATGTTAGACTGGTGGTGATAAGCTTGCAGACCTTGCAGACTTGCTCTTGGGCTGAAACTTTGCAATGGTCACCTAAGGTTGTTGATGATATGGTAACAAAAAGGTAATTTATATCATGCTCAAAATCATGTTATGGTTACCAGCTAGCCCTCTCAAAACAAAAAAAAAAAAAAGAAGTTATGCACTCTTCTGATAGGATACGCTGCACATAGGGTGGTATGCCTTCCACGAATAGGTAAGTATTACCACAAATTCTGGGAATCTGGGCATGTTGCTATACTATGGTTAATGTACTAGTCACTAGAGCATTGGTGTCTTAGTGGGTTGTTGAATTGTAAAGATGACCATCCAGGGTGAGATGATGTGCATGAATTCTTCATTTTGTTCTTGAGTCTTGACACTGAGATTGCATCAGTTATATTGGTACTTTGGTTTTCTTCTTGGTTTATCTCTCCATAAGTTTTCTGCTTATATTGTGTCCCTAAATCTGTTCAGATTTTAGAAATGAATGTATGTCTATCACGGCCTGATGCAACTATAATGATGATTTGAATTTCCATATTGCAATGGGGTTAACTCGAGAATCAAGTAAAAAGATATTGGAGCCACAGGCAAGCAACTTCTAGGACCATTGATTTTGCTGGGATGTGATGGTTGGTTTTGGGTAAAATACGATACATTTTGCAGGTGGTTTAGTAGTTGCTGTTGGAGGCAGTCTAGTGCAGATAGTTTTTTCTCAATCATGCAAAAGAGTTGCGCATTTTTGTATTAAGAGAGGAAGTTTGAATACAACGAGATGGCCTAAAAAAATAGAATCGAGCTCAGGCCATCCCTGACATGACACGGCGCTAGCCTATTACTCGCTGAAGAAGACAAGTCTAGTGCAGATAGTTATAGAGAAAAAAAAAGCTCAAGAGTTGTGAACTAAAAAAATATGTTCTGTATATATTCTCTGCTCTTAAAGGGATTTCGGCATGCCTATCGTTTGGATTTGTTTCTGTAAATCACTACAACACCACATAACAAGGTTTCTGGTTTCAAGAGCACAACAGTGTGGTACCTACTCTGGCTGGGAACTGTATGATTTTCATTTTATATAGAATGTGAAGAGTGCAATGGTGAGCTCATTACTTGTACAACCACTGCCATCAGAGTAGAAGTCAGGTTATGCCTAGAATTCTAGATGAAGTGTAGGAACAAAGAAATAGCAAGAGCTATTTTTCCTGAATATACAATAAAACAGCAAGTTATGGTAGCAAACATGACAAAGTGAGTAAAAGGGCCATGCAGATCAGGAAATGAAAGATGCCAGAGTTGCTTGGTATTTATCTTGTGACCTGCATGTTTGTGGTTTTTCCATAGCTCCAGTTTGATATGTTATACAATACAATGTGAATTACTTGATTCTATTTTTTAGCATTGTTGAGACAGAGTTCTGTCATCCAATTCTTTTGGTTGTTTGCCCTTGTCTGATTATATGTTTCATTTTCTGATCCTCTTTTTTGTGGTTTTTTCGACGAAGGAATCTTTATTTGAAAAGAGTTTTGGCCTCTTTGTTGTGTGTCTCTGGATAAGAATGCCTTGATTAATAATTTATGTTAACCTTACCCTTCATACTGCTGAGCTGGAATATGAGAAACAGTAGTTGAGCAGTTCTGGATGCTTCTGGTCTGTCACACCATCCTTTTCTGTAGCTATCGATTACAAAGAAGGAAGGAACTATCTGGGCTGCCAGAAAATAGAGTGTAGGAAGAAGATACTCTGGATGCCAAAAAAGGCATCTTCAACTACCATACTCGCTGTACTTTCAGTTCTGGGCCTGATGTGCTGTAGCAATGTATTAACTATTTAAGCAGCTTTGTTTGTATATAGTAATTCCTGTTGCTGATTTGCTACTTGCTTTATTTTTAGGGGGCTGTTGAAGAGGGGATTGATATTGATGATGGCTCTACTCTTTTGAGGCTGGCATCACAAGTTGATTCCATCATAGAATCTCTTGAGAATGATAAGCAGAAGGTAGGAGAAGTCATCATGTCTAAACTCATCAAAGCTATTATTTTACCAGTTCATGTTTATCTTTAGGTTTAAGTTATGTTTGCAGACACCAAATAGTGAAATATTGTAAATGTGTGTTGGTCAACTAACAAATCATATTATCTTCTGTAGGTTGGGACTGAGATTTCAAGGAAGGTTCTGAGCTATCTGTTTAAATTGATTTGAAATAAGATGGTTGCTTTAACGGCAGGGCTATCAACTTGGCATTGATAAGGTTTGAATACCATCTTGGTGATGGTTTTGCAGCTTTTGCATATAAGATCTGAAAAAATATCTTCGCAATCAGGGGTTGTGGCAGTGGCAACTTGAAGTATGGATATAGTGCTGGAAAGTATGAGGACTTGATGGCTGGTGGCATTATTGGCCCCCGCTAAGGTATGCCATTATATAATGGAGCTCTGGTTACCGGTACCTATAAAGATAAATATTTTTTTTTCTTTTAAATTAGCTTCTTGAAAGTAACAACATCAGAGCTAGAGAGGAAAATAAGCTCCAAGCTGAATTCCATGCACAAAATGCAAACTTAGCATATGTTTATGCGGATGCCTTCATTTCAGTAAAAAACATGTAGCTGTGCTCTTACCCTAGTTTACTTTCTGACCTGTCCAGCTAAACCACCACACCTTGTCCAGGAACCAAGCGGTCGTTAACGACGCTTGGATTTCTGGGACATGCTGCACCGGTGGGAAAGACACTGTCGTGTTCTGAGTTCTGGCGTGGTGGTTGTCGTTGAGGCCGTGGAGGAGAGCCTGAACACCCGTATGCTGGGTAAGCCAATGGCCAGCTCTGCGCTGTGGTGCCCAGGGTTTTAAAAACCGTTCGGTAACCGGCTGGTTTGACCGGTTACCGACCTTACCGGGCCGGACCGGTTCGGTTTTGGACCGGTTCAAACCGCTAGGGGTTTTTTAAATTTGAAATTTTAAAAAAAATTCTAAAAAAATTCCTAAAAATAGTTCATGATTTATAGAATCCAATGGTGTCAAAATTTTTTAAATTTGAGTTCGTTTAGTATTTATTTAGACGTTTAGAAGTTTGAAAAAAAAGAAAAAGAAAAAAAAGAGCCGGCCCATTAAGACCCATTAAATCATGAAGGTCGAAAAATATATTAAACGCACTCAAATTTAAAAAATTTTGACATCATTGGATTCTATAAATCATGAAGTATTTTTTAAAAAAATTTTCTAGCATTTTTTTAAAATATTTTTTTTTTCATTTGAAAAATTTTGACATCATTGGATTAGGCCGGTAAACCGGTCTAACCGACGGTAAACCGATTCTTACCGTTTGAACTACGTCGGCTTCAAAATTCAAATTTAAAATTTGAATTCGGCCGGTATATACCGGCCGGTTACCCGTTACCGGACGCCGGCAGTTTGGTTGTCCGGAACGGTAAGTAAAACCCTGGTGGTGCCTAGCCTAACGCAAACCTGATTCCCCCCTGCAAGCTTTTTTGACCGCTCCAATGTTCTTTCCTTGCTATAGTATTGTCTTGGTCACGCTCGGCACGGTCCTTGGATTCTAACCGGGGAAAAGGCGCTCCGGAATCCGGATTTCTTTTCGATGATGGGCAAGGGTAATCGAACCAAGAGGAGGTGCAGCAGTGCAAGTGCACACCCCATGGTTTTCTGCTGCTCCCGTCCTGGTGGACTCCAGGTACGCATGTCATGTCGCCTCTGTGACACTAGTACTCCTACATGGCAATCCATGTGTTTCGTGAATGCGTACTACTACATGCTTAACCTGTTTTCAGTAATAACAACCCAAAAAACGCATGCTTTTATGCTGTCCCGAAACATGGTTTTCATGTCGTTGGATTCTGGAAAACGTGGTACGGAAGCTACATTAGTTTTAGGTTTCGGTTTCGTTGGATTCTGAAAGCCCAAAATATTTTGCCTGGACTGGAGTGGACACGCAATGGATAGAGCCCCGCTCGCGCGGCGCACACATCGGATGCCCCTGGTCCTGCGTGAGTGGCAGTTTGTTTCTGCAGTGGAGAGGGAGTGGGGGCTGCTGCGATATTTTGGCAGTGGCAGCACCGCAGGCAGTGGTTTGGTGGTACGCGGCTAGTACCGTAGCGACTGGCGAGCAGCACGGCAAATCCAGTGGGGGCCCGGGCCCGGGCCCGGCCCTCTTTTCAGCCAGCCTTGACCTTTTTCATTCACGCAACCGGAGGAGGCCAGCCACCACCGCCAGCCAGCAAGCCCCGGAGCGGACGTGGAGGAAACTCCAAGCAAAACCCTCTTGACGAGACGACACTTGTTGGGGGAGTTCCAGCCGCCGCCGGCCGAGCTCCGGCGGCAGAACGGGAATACGCACGGTTTGCTCCTCCAATCCAGGCCAAGCTCCCCATCGTCGTACTTTTACTGTGCAAGTGCACGAAGTACGTACGTGCCAGTGGTGGTTACCATTACCACAGATGTTGCATTGCATTGCACACGCATTAGTTGAGGCCGTGCGTGCACGAGATCTGCTGTCGACTCCTGCCCGTGTGTGTAATGTAATCTCTGCCCTATCCAATCGACCAATTTCCGTGCGCAATGTGTCCGTCCCAGCACGTCCCGTAGTTTTATTTAACCTGTAGTGAGTGGGACCATGGATTCGGTTATTGGTTAAATAAGTGCAACGCCGTCCCGTCCTACGTACGGGCAGGCAGGCAGGCCACCGACGGCGCGGCGGCGACCACGCACGCGCCGATCCCATCCCGTGGCAGTGGCAGTGGGTTGCGGCGGACACACGGCCAACCGGCCATGCCTCGCGGATTCCTATCGGACGAACACCCACGGAACCACTCGAAAGCGTCCGTCCGTGTTGTGCCTGATGGCGTGCGTGCGTCCATCTTTTAACCCAGCCAGAGCCATCCATCCGATTGGATTTTGGGTAGCCAAGCAAAGCAATACTAGGAGTGGAAGGAGTGGAGACCCAATTAAGACCCCAACGGCCGTCTGCCCGGTGCCCTGCTGCATGCAAAGCTGTCAACTGGCACTGCTCGCCTCGGCTAGCTCTTCGCCGCTGGCGGCTGCCGCATACTACTACTACTACTGGCGTGCCGACGTGCGGCCGCAGATGGCAGCGGCGCTCGCACGCACCCACCGACGCAGGACGCACGCATGGCGCCGCCTGCCTGCCTGCCTGCCTGCAGGCTGCAGCAGCCACGCCCCGCTCGTTTCCGCCGCGGCCAGCGGCCTATTGCGTGTGACCGGTCGGTCGTGCAGCCGATCCTCCCCGGCTCCACCCGTCCGGCCGTCCGTCCCCTGCTCTGCTGCCGTGCTGACACGCCCTTCCAAGCGCTCCCAAGACTCCTCTCTTCGTCGCGCGGTGAAATAAGCACTAGTAGGAGAGTGAGTACTCTACTCCCGTCCCGTGCCCGGCTGCTGCTACTCTGCTAGTACTACTACGTGCGTGCAGCGTGCTGCTCGCCGACTCGTAAGTCCAGGCTTTCAAGATGCTCCCACTGCTGTGTCTGTGTGTTAGGACCGGGGACGAGTAGTACAGTAGTAGTATATTAATTAGACAAAGCTCTGTGACCGGTTCTACGAGCGAAAGATACGGAGTACTACTAGCACTAGCATAGCACAAACAAAAAATACACAAGCAGCGAGCGGCAGCCTGCAGAGAAAGGGGGAAAAGTCTGAGGAACATCTCTTGTGGATTGGCAAACGTATATATAAGTTGTGTAGAATACACATCTCGTCTTCTTTTTGATCTTTTCTCCCTGTACCTTTGAACCTCCTTAACCTTTTGGTCCTTTTGCCTTTTCATTTTGGGTTTCCCAAAGGCCGCACCACAGTCCTCTCCAACCCATGGCCAAATACCGTTCCCGTTATCCACTTACCGTACATAGCGGATAATAAGAAAGAGAAAAGAAAAACCGGAATTTCATGTAGGTTCAGGACCTGGAGAGACGACTGGAGTGGCGAATCGAATGTGGCATTCAGAGCTCTCATATCATAAAATCTACTGAGTACTACTAGCAGTACACGCTGTCCAGTTCCAGTCCTGTCCTTTTGGTGTGGCAGTGGTAGTGGACTGGTAGTGGTATAGTCAATCCTCTCTATGCATACGGACTTCACACCCTACCGCCGGCCGCCTAGCCTAGCTGAGGTGCCAGATACAGATTATGATCCCCGTTCCTTCCCCCAACCAATGCGGGAGTGCAATGCAATCATCATCATTATGTGATACTTACGTGACACATTACCTTCCTTTAACTGCAACAAACCCTGTGTCCAAAAGCAATGCCATTTCCACATTCAGATTTCAGAGCCCGGCCGGCGGATTACTTGTTCGCTCAACACCTGGGAGACAGATGTATTCTGCCTGACAAACTATTAAACCTCGTACCCAACCCAAGCAAACCATGCCAGCAGGTGAGCTGAGCAGGGTACCTAACCTTCCTTCCAAAGCAGGGCAGCCGTGGCTGGCTGGCCATACAACACACAACACAATTAACACAACCACTGCGGACGTTGCAAGGCAAGGCAATGCTCTGCTGCAACGTGTTTATTCGCACAACCAGCTGCTCTCTCCCATCTCTCCACAGTCCATGCGCACCCAGCACACAGCACACATCATTGTTCTCGCTAGTGTTGGCATTGTACTACGTACATGCATGTATATACTGCTTGTTTGGCCCCATTCAGCCTGTACTGTACTGTACTGTACGCCGCTACAAGGATTTCGAGATTTATAACGATATATACTGCCAACGTTTCTGCTAGCTAGCAGCAGCTACGGATGGATATACGCACGAGATATGCTGAGAAAATACGGACGCCTCGTACACGTACACTTTGGCGCACGCACCTCATGAGTACTAGTGAGCTGTTGCAACACAACAACGTTTACATCTTCTTCCTTGCTCTTCTTTTGCCAGTTGTGGCCGTTGGAAAAGGACAAATACGGCCGAACGGGGCCGTGTTGTAGTACATGTAGCCGTAGTGTAGATCAAGGAGCCTGTTATGTCACCTGTAGCTGTAGGAGGAAGAATTCGGGAGGACCATTGTACGTACGCGTCTGCCTGGCCTTGTCCCGTATAGCTACTCGTATCATCGTATCTCTTACGGACTATTCTACGCGCGCGTGCTTATTGAGCTCCTGTACGTCCAACAAGAATTGGTCCGGCCGCCCCTCTGCCTGCCTGCCTGACTGCAACTGCACTCATGTACATGTATGATGCATCCGTAGAATACATCCGTTGAGATTTCCTTTCTTCTTTCTTCTCTTTTGATTACTACAAAAGAAAGCAGCCGTTGAGATCGAGTGCATTGCCAGATTGTACTTCCTTCCTGCCGATTCTTGAGCGTTTCGCATCTGCTAGGACTAGAGTAGAGGGATACAGCCGTTGCGTAGGTTTGACTCTTTTTTGCTTAAAGTTCAGAGTGTTTCACATTTAAGGTCACCATCTACTAGGGAGGTACTGGCGTCCAGCGCCGTTGCATAGGTTTGACTCTTGTTAGTTTTAATTTTGAGCAACTTATGTTCTTTTTTCCTCAATATATATACGTCTAGTATACAACAAACAAAGGTTGTTTTGAGTGTAATTTGTTGCCACACACCTTTGATTGCATTGCAACGAGGTAGGTTGTTCTGAGTGTTCTTTCTTGTCACATGTACACCTTCTTGCATGGGTTGGGTTGGGTTTGGGTTGGTTCCAGCGAGACATCGATCGATACGTGCCCTGCCGCATGACCTAGCAGCCATCATTGCGGCCAGCCAGCATGTAAATGTAATGCTTGTCCAACTCAAAATGCATGTCCACCTGCTGGGAAGTGACTGACCCAGAATCGCACATTCACACACTACAAATAATGCTCCATCAAATGGCATGGAATTTCCATGCTAAAATGACATGAGATTTCTGTAGAAAACGAAAGGAAGCCCTGCAGAAGAGTACTAGTAAAATTCCTCCCTTTAGTCTGTCTAACGAACGTGCAAACCTAAGCCGAAGAAGTCATTATCTCTACCAACAAAAAGGATAATAATAACAGAAAGAAAGCCCAGGAAGAAGGGGACTCGCACATGCACATTACCTGCCTCTCGCCAGCTGCCACATTGTAGCAGCAGCACTAGCAACCAAACCTGTCTTAGCCAATTAACTACTACCGGAAAGAAAAGAAAAACTACCTCCATCTAACCTTTTAATAAATATATATATGGTGCTACTAGCTAGTCATGCATTGATGCATGCAGATTGACAGCTGCAGGGACGATCGTTGCAATGCAGATGCTGGCCGCTGGGGGAGGGTCAAGGCTCAAGGAGTGATTTGTTTTTACATTTGATTTCTCTGAAGAAAACAAACCATCAATGGGGGAAGATGCTTTGGGGGTCCTGGGGAACAGCAACACCAGCTGTCTTTGCCGATGGCCAGCATATCATTAGCAGTGCAAAAGCTCTCTCTCTAGCCTGTGACTGACAGAGAGAGTGGATCAGAGGAAGAGGGGTCCTTTTGTGTAAATAATGCTAGTTGTGGGGGGCCATGGCCAAAGGCCGGCAGAGAGGGTGGTTTTTGCAATCCAGCTTCCAAGTCAAAAGGGCCGCCCGGGAAAGAGAAAGCGGCGTGCCGGCTGCCGGCTGCCGGCATCATTGCGCAGCGGCAACAACGCGCCCAGCCCAGCCGGAACCCGGAGGCCGGAGCCCCCTCTCGTCTTTTCTACTCCCTCCCTCTGCTCTCGTTGGAATCCAAGACGGTTTCTCTGTAAAGGGGCAGCAGCAAAGCTCAGTTCTTCGATCATGCACCCCCTCACTCACTAACCCAAATAAGCATGCAGGATGGATGGATGGATGGATGCTGCACCAAACACAGCTCCTGATAGACCATCTACAACTGTCCATCGACTCACTCATTGGTCGGTTGCAAACATAATTTTTTTTTTCTCCCCAATGTGTGCTTTGCACTTGCATGCTGCTTCATTCATTCATTCATTCATCTTTTGAGCTTGGCATTGTGTAGTTTACGTGCATTGTGTTGTGACTCTCGCTAAGTGCACTACTACTACGCTGGCAGCTGGCTTTGCTTAGCTGTTTGCGTGGGCTGCTGCTGGTCCAGGTCCTCCTGAGGTCTCATCTCATCAGAGACTCACTGTGGTACAGGGGAAGAAAAGGCACTCTCACTGTAGTGAGCTGAATTTAGCACTAATGCAAGCGAGACATCAGACATATGGCTTGCTTGGCCAGCTAGCTAAGTAAGTAAGCTGATCCAGAGTTTTGTTGCATTGTGCGTAGTAAACTGATAATTGCAGTAACAATCAATAATTGAGGGGAGTGGCATTTCTGTGTGTCCAGGTGGGCCTTTTGTCTTTGTGCCCTCTCCAACTCCACCACCTCTCCTTGCTTCTTACTACTAGCAGTTTGCTTGCTTGTTTGTTTGCTTTGCTTCAAGTTCAACCAGCCTGCCCGCCAACAAAAATAAACAGGCCATCTTGGAGCAGCTGTATGTATGTAATAGGTTTGAGAGTGAGAGCCCTAGCTAGCATGCATGCATGCATGCATGTGACCGTGCTTCTTGGAGCTGCTTGTACACACATGGTAGGACCTGTGACTGGTACTCAAGCTTGGGTTTGTATATAGCAAGGCTCTTCACTTTATTTATGCCCACCGTTCGTTGCAGACTCTGTTTACACTCATATAGAAAGGAAACCAATGCTGCATGTAGATGAATGAAAATGAAAAATGAAAAATGAAAAAACGAACGACCGGCCGGGTTACCGGGAGTGCCTGTTACCATCTGCTGTAATATAATTCGTGCCGGGTCCTTGTCACGCGAATCCTGACATGATCTCTGCTTAAAAATATGTAACGGTTGCATGTTGTTCACGCCAACGGCTTTTCAGTGACGGCCGTGGCCTGTGACGTGCTAGTGAGCGCATGGCAACGCACGTACACCCGTACACGTCTGTACATATCGCTGTCGACGCCGTAGCCCGTAGTAGCAGTTGGATATGGACGACGCTGCAGGCCGCCGGGGACCTTTGGAGTATTGTTGCTCTAGTCTGAGTCTGAAGACGGCCATTATTTGCTTAAATGCTGCTGCAGTTGTTCTTGTTTATATATATTATATATATATAGTATATATATATATATATATATATATATATATATATATATATATATATATATATATATATATATATATATATATATATATATATATATTTGCACTTGTGTTATACGATACTAGTAGTTTAAGGCAAGTCGTAGTAGCAGTTGTGATGCACAAGTTGGTAGTATTGTTGTTGTTAATGATATGATGATGGGCTTTGTCATGACAACGAAACAACGGAGGTTGCCTCATGGATGTGGCGACGGCCATGGGCCATGGCCATGCGTGCACAGCTAGCTGCACATCTGTGGCTGTGAACCTGACCTCCGGCTCGTGAAAACGAAACGTGGCGGGCGAGGCAGTAAAAAAACTGGTGGAATCTGGGGTGGAAATAGTGTATCGCGGCGCACGGCACTGTGCTGCATGCCGCCGGTGGAGATAAGAACATGGGGGAGGGGGACTGGGGGAGAGGCAGATGCGTTTGTAAAAACAAACCGATGTGAACAAAGTTTCCGATTCTCAAAGCAGTGACCACCACCACCTCTGGCCTCTGGGGTTGGGACCTGGGAGGAGCAGGTCTCTCCTGGGGCGTAGGGCAAGGGAAATGTGAAGCTGGGTATCCAAAGGCTCCTCCCATCAGGAACTGCTAGAGGTCCCCCACTCGGGTACGCCCTTCTTGTGGTAAAAATAGTTTCGGTTTCATTGTTTGCTAAAATTTGCTGTATTTGTGGCAAAAACTGAAACTCCATAAATGATATTGTACTACGCATGTATAAATTTCCTCCATTTTTGGGTCTATCGTAGTACTCGCGGGAGAAAACGAAAGATGATGCCAACAAACCATATTATATGTATTATAAGCATGATCGAAACCTACAAAGCCAACCAACTCTTATCTTGTCCCAGCTCGTCTCCCACAAAGTGCCACACATCTGTGGTCACTGTTCTAGAGCATACTAGATACAATCTTTTGGTATATTGGCAGCTAATGTAATACCGAGTTTTTTTTAGGTCATGACTTACGCTACAAATACGTAACAGTCTACTACACAGGTTCAATATTTATGCTCGTGACATTTTAGCCGGATGGAAACACAGAAGAACACCCTGGCCTGGATTTTCACAAGTCGAGAGGCCGCATGTGAGCATCATCCGCAGCAACAGAACACTTTGAACAGATCAAGAGACGTCGACGGGGCCAACCAAAGGCCCCCCTAGGCCAACTCATGAACACCAACAACCAGTGTAGTGTGGTGTAGTGTAGTTGTGTGTGTGCACCAAGGGGTCCTTCCTTGGTCCCCGTAGCAGAACCCCACCCCATAAAAGCACCTCTCCATTGGCCGAATGGCGAGCACCACTCCTCCCTCCCACTCCCCCCAACCTCTCTCAGTCCCCAGCACAGCGCAGCAGCAGTCCTCTCCTCTCCCCAGCTCCCCAGCTCCTCCAAAACCCCAGTTGAATCCCAGGTTTGAAATCCGCCACCTTTTGCCCTACCCCATAGCTATAGCTAGCTGCTTTTCCCCAAGAAGCGAGAACCGAGCGGAACCCAAGAGGCGAGGACTCCTCAAAAGAACCACTCCCTCTCCTCCGTATAGCTCGTGAGCTCGCTCGGTTGCTCTCTCTCCTATTCACTCCTCCCAGCTCCAGCTAGCAGCAGCCGCAGCGGCCTCTCGTCTCTCGCTTAAAGAGGGAGAGGAGGGGGCGAGGAGCAATGTCGGAGCAGCAGCCATTGCCGCAGCCTCGGAGCAGCATGCGGGAGGCGCTGGAGAAGGAGGACAAGGAGGCGGCGGCCGCCGCCGCGGCCAAGGAGAAGGCCGCCGTCCCCAAGAACGGCGGCAACGGCGGCAACGGCAAGAATGGCGCCGGGGGTAACGGCGGCGGCGTCGGCGGCGGCAACGGCGGCGGCGCCCCGCCGTCCGGGGAGGAGACGGCCCGGGAGATTCAGGTGGTGAGGGAGGCGTACCGCCGCGAGACGGCCGCGCCGGCGTACGTCATCCCCGAGGAGCCGCCGGCCATGGTGGAGCTGGTGGGCTGGTACATCTACGGCTTCTGCTCCTACTTCATCACCCACCTGCTGCTGCCGGTGCTCTTCCCGGCCATCATCACGCAGGTCGCCTTCCCCAACTCCGACTTCACGCCGGACCCCAAGTACACCCTCAAGGGCGTCACCTGCTCCGTCCATGAGATGTCCATGTAAGAGTCGCAGTCACACCACCACCTCCTCCTTGCTCCTTAAATCTTGGGATTTTTCCTTTGTTTCCCACCTTTTTTTCCTTCTCTTCTTCCCCTGTTTTTTTTAGTTCTCTTTTTGTTCTTTTGGGGGGGTTTTATTTAGATGTGGTTTTTGTTTGTTGGTTTTTTGGGGGTTTTTAGTGATTTGTTTTTTTCTGGGTGTATTTTTTCTGTCTCTTCTTCGTTGTCCAAGAACCAAGATGCATGGGGGGTTACAGTAGGCCTGAACAAGCCAGATTTGTTTTACAGATATATTTCTACTTATTTTTCCCAAACATTGAGCTACTGAGTGATGAGTTTACCCCCTTTTTCCCCAGTGTGTAGTCCTTACCCACTTTCCTATCTTGTTTAGAGCTCTAAGCTGGTGTCTTGTTTTGGAGTTTCCCCACCTGATGTCTTCTTAAAAACACATCTTGTTTTGTTAGCAAACAAGGAAGCATAGATTACATCTTTTCACTCCCCAAAAAAACAAACTTTTTGCTTAGTCGATATATCCGGTGTCTGGTTCTCGCTTTGAAGCTTTCAGCTTGTTTTTGTTGGTCCTATTCATCTTGTGATGTTGAACATGTCTGCTGTTCCTCCTTCTGCCGAGGCTACTTACCTGCCCGTGCCCTAAATGTGAAAAGGAAGCTCAAGCGAAGAACAAAGACTAGATTTTTCATGGCATAGTCGATATATCTGGTGCATATGCAAAAGAAAAGAAAACCTATAAGAAAAAGACCCTGATTCCTCAGAGATTCCTCATTTCCGTGGTCTCAATTATTGGTAGCTGATAAGAGATTCAAGAGCAAAGCTCCAAAAGATGCTACTGTTTGGCCCTATCTAGTTGGGGAAGTACTAGCAGTTTAGCGACGCATTTCATACCCACCCATTTCTTTCTTTCTTTTTTTTTTTTGTTATTACTCTATCAATTTAGATTTTCTTTCTAGACATGGACACATGGTCTTGGGGTTGTGTGTTTTTTTAGTCATTTTGTCTTTTTAGCTCTCATCAGGTGAGGAGGGCCACAGTATTTCTTGGGAGGATAAGGTCAAACAAGGAATTCTTAGGGGGTTGTCTGTAAACTTATTTAAAATCCTCTGTAACGTTGAACATTTGGTGTTGAAATCGAAATGGGGGTACTACTGAGATGGGAAACAGGCAGAGGGAGCCATAAGTGTGAAATTTATGAGGTGCCAAGAGGAGGCCTGTGCATCTCATTAAATTGCCTAGAAATCTTGAATCCATATTTCAGATAGTAGCTTCTAGCCGCCGCATCAGAATACAGGGATGAACAATTTGTGCATTTACTACTCACCCTAGCAGTAAATTTGTTTTGCAATCTAGTATGCATTTGTGGGCTGATAGATCTAGCTGGCATAGGGCGGGTGGGGGTGGGGGTATATTGCTTGTCTCACTTTTGATAGAACCGAGAGAAAAAGAGAGGGCAAAAGCAGGCACATGCTTTGCCCCTTCTTTGGCCCCTTTCCCTTTTGAACAGGAAAAGAGGGTCTTAACCGTTGCAATTACAGGACTGCTCTCTGCTTTTACCCCCAATAAACTGTTGGTGGCCAACTGCAGGCCCAGCCCACTGGTAGGTGCTACAGCAAGGCATACTTAAAAATGCACCAGGCCAACAACTGCTCTTGATTGCGAAGAGGGATATTGTTGATTATTAAATGCATGTATATTGACACTCCAACTCACAAATGGTTGTTTCTGAATGTGGTAGTCTGTAAAATTTGTTTTTGCATTTGTCTCCATTCTCTTGTATCTACCATTCAGAGTTCATGTTATGCAACCAAACATGATGCTCACACCAAATTTGTTGATTGGCCAGGTACCAAAGGCTTACCAAGCACTCTATTACGATTGATGGATCCAAGATGTCACCACTGGGCTGGAGTGGTCTATCATGGGCAATTGGTATATCCTCATCGTGGCGCCTCTCCTCACTCAGACTGCTCACCACCTTGACCGTGGCCAGTATCAGTCACTGATCCTCATTGCAGCCACGTCTTTTGGGTCGTTCTTCTGCCTGCTCACCGGCTTCTTCAAGACAGTCTGGGTGTTCCTATTCTACATCCTCTTCATTGCGGGCTCAATCATTGTCGCTGAGGCAGTGCATACCCGCAACCTTGGACTGATGATCCGTGGCCTTGCCGCGCATGACTCAGGCAAGCATCTTGTTCTTCGCCGCCGTGCTGCTGCGAGCCAGCTCAGCCTGTACTGCACCGCCATTGGAGGCATTGGAGCTGCCCTCATGGCTGCATTCATGTACCACATGCTGCGGCGCACTGATCAGCTCACTGGCCTCTGGGTTGTGTCCATCTTCTGTGGCCTTATCTGGTTCATTGGCATTTGCCATGGTCTCTTCACAAACAGGCCCAGCAGCTCATCACCCACCACTGCATTTGAGCCTAACTTCTTCACCAAGCTCAGCTACAGCATGACCCTTCTGCGTTACCCACAGGCCATTGGCAGCTTGGTTGCAGTGTTCCTGTCCTCTTTTGCCACAATGTGCATCTTCACCAGCGGCACACTCTATGCTATTGGTGGTGTTTGCATCAAGCCAGTGCTTGTGCTTGTGCTATGGATCCTTTACTTCCTGTTCCCCTTGATCTCACTTCCACTTCTCCACCCAATCCAGATCATAATCCGTGCTGATGCTGTTCGCATGCAGCTGCTTGGGTTCATAATCTGCCTATTCGTGTCTGGTGCTGGGTTCTACTTCAAGAGCCACAGGTGGAGAGCTGCCCACATCATTGTTATTGCCCTTGTCCAGAGCACTGCTAATGGCATATTGTACGCATTTGGCCGCATTCTGCTCCTGGATGCCTCACCACCGGGGAAGGAGGGTGCATTCGCGGTCTGGTATGCATTTGTCCGCGTTACTGGTGCCATGATTGGCTTTGCTGCTTCCTCTGCTGGCCCTGGGCGCGCCGGAGGATCATTTGCCGCTGCATTCCTTGGGAGCTTCCTGGGCATCATTGTGCTGATCTTTGGCAATGTCAGCAACATTGGGGCGTTGAAGGCTGCTGGGCACCTCAAGGGAATGGACGATGAGAAGAGGATGGGAATGGAGAAAGGCGAAGGCATGGGTAGCGCCGTCGCTGACTCGGGCGAAAGCAGGGGGAGGGTATGATGACAATTCGTGAAGGTGTATTTCTGGGAAGGGAAAAAAAGATTGCATTCTGTGGAGGTTGTGTTTGTGAGAAGGATTTGTTCTCTTTCTTGTTTCTTGGTCATGTTTCAGTGACACTGTTAATCTCAGTGCTTTGCCCGTTTGATGCATGATGATGGATGACATAGTGGTAGAGTGTGCTAGTTGTTAATGTGTTATTCTTTTGCTTGCAAGACAATTGTAACTGATGATCATATGGTTCTTTGTTCTTCACCCGCCCAAAATCTCTAGCAGTCAAGCTTCATTCATAATTCAATTTCTGTCGGAAAAAATGTGATTGTGACATTGTGTAGAGAAATAAACCTCTGTAAACTAGCGATCATTCTCTCTGATGTCAGATGTTCAAATGCATTTCAATCACCAGTGCTTATGTCAATTTGTGTCCAGAACTTCAGAGTTCATGCATGATGTGCCCTGTTCCATTTCTAAACGTGATCTTTTGGCTTTAGCTGTGATTCTGTGAAGCATGTAATGAAACGCGCAAGAATTCTTTTTAACCAAACAATGAGGCTTGCATAGGCCGTCATGTAAATAAAATTGCTGATGGAAGCCAAAAATTTTAATCTTGTTGGAGGTTGCACCTGGAGTGATTTCAACAGCATGTGATGTAATTCCATCTGACTTTATCTTCTCATCATTGTACTCGCGTGCATTTGTTAAAATTTGTAAACGTCAGAGCTAAGAATTACTAGAAAGAAAAGGTATATTTTTTTGTCATGCTAGGAGCATCTGACACATACTGTGCCGCCTTTAGCATAATAACAAGTTCATAACGGCTATAAAACAGCATCATGACAAAATTAAGCCTTACTAGCACTCTCAGAGTTTGTTGGGAGCATCTTGGCACCAATTTTTTTCCGTACCAAAATTTTCTTGTCTTTGTCTTCACCTGCTCCAAGAATCTCTCTAGCATCATCAAGCTTCATCAAAATTCAAAAGTCAAGAGACGACTCCAACCAAAAAAGACTGCAATCCAATTCGCTCGAACTGCGGTCAATTTACGCCGGAATTAAAAGCAACAAGGAAAAAAAAATACAGATGAGTGGTACAGGTCAATGGTGCGTGCATACAGTACACGGTAGCAAGTACAGTGAGGTCTACGGAGACGTCTACGTCTTGGCCGCCTCGACGTTCACATCCAGCCATGACCGGTGCAGGTCTCGCCGTCAGCATTACGGCAAGTTAATGGTCTTATAATCCCATTTCTAATCTCACTTGTTCTATGCAGAGTCAACTGAACTGTCAGTTTGTCATGAGAGGCAAGTAGACCAAGTGCTGTTTTCTCATGGCCTCTGAACAACCCGGTGGCCACACTGAATTTATGGGGCGTGTTGGATAAGATGTGCTCTAATTGGAGTTTTGAGGTCTACAAGTGCGACTTTTCCCCGTGCGCTAATAATTCAATTTTTTATGGTGGTTCGACTTTTGGACTTAATGATGTGTTTACATACAAAGACTAAGGTATGGGGCTGAGGGGGAAACAGGGGGTGATTAATTAGGAAGGGCTAGTGACACATGATGTTCCTTGTCAATGGAAAAAGAGTGATGTGGTAGGTTTTATGATCTTGGATGATGGGATGGTTGCAGAAAGCGTTTACTTGGACATTCAGATCCTGTTTATTTGGAGCAAATCTGCAAATGTCAAGTAGTACCCAAAAAAAGTTGAGGGATCTTGAAATTCTTGGGAAGCTTTGGTGCTGATGTCTATCCTAGAGTAATTTTCATATGTTTTTCATTTTACTAAGTAGTATCATTGAGAGTTATCTATTCCTACACCATCATTGTGTCATTGTTTTGAGAGGAGGATATGATATGGGGTTGCAGTTGCAAGAGGGGAATGGATGGTGGTGGTATTTAGGATTTGTGATGGTGGCATAATGAACATCACATCATCATATAGGCCAATACTACTAAACTACTAGCAGGAATGCACGGCTGGGGGCATGGGTGGTTGATGCCTGAAGAAGAATTGCCTCAAATGCATGAGTGGATGGATGGGCTGTGTTATCCCTTGTCACTCTCTGTTTTTTGCATTCCATTTCCATGCCCTTCATATGAGATCTGTCATCTGTGTGGCCTGCTACTGCATGCTAATAAGGTGCTGTCATACTCAAGAACTGTATGCTCACGGCCTCTCACAGCTGGTGGTGGTGTGGTATGGTTGTGCACTTGTGCTATGGACGCATGATTGCCGTCTCATGTGCAGCGCAGGGCCCCACCTGTCATAGAGAAGAGAAAGCAAACAACGCCAAGGAGGCCCTGCGCGTGTGTGTGCGCACACAAGCAAACAAGCTACCGACAAAAGAGGCGGCCTCGTCCTCTTTTTACCGTTGCCAGCACTGGCAATGCATTCAACCAGCTGCTGCTGCTGCCGCTAGCGCTAGGTACTACCTCCGTCTCAAAAAAACATGGAAATCTCATTTCTCGAGAAGTCAAAGATTCTTAATTTTAACTAAGTATAATTTCAAAAATATTAATGTTTATAATGTGTAATAAGTATTGTTAGATTCATCATGAAATGTATTTTTATAATAAACTTCATTAGATATCTAACTATAGATAATATCTTCTACAAATTTAATCAAACATACAAATAGTTTAACTTCTCGGAAAGCGAGATTCACATATTTTTTGAGACGGAGGGAGTACATTTGACACAAGGAAAAAAAAAGATTTTTTTTAAAATAGCATATCCGCCAAGATTAAAGAAACCTGATGGCCAGACCTGCTGTCGTCTCTCGTATTTTTACAGTACCATGTGAGAAAGGTAAAAAAAATGTGCACCGTTACTAAAAAAAATCACCACATCATGAGCTGAGCAAACAGAGCAGGAGGGGGAGGCATGGGCTGGTCACTGGTCAGAGAGCCAGGTAGAGACTGTGGTGAAGGCCATGGCCATGGCCATGGCGCCAGCCATGGAGGGAGAGAGATGCAGCAGTGCAACAGTAGTAGCTAGTAGCAGGACGACGAGGACGGCGACGACGACGGCGAGTTTCTTCTTCAGTTGATTCCTTGATTGACCACTGCAGTCTGCAGGCAGCGACCAGCGAGCGAGCACAAGCTCAGCTGTTTTTTTTTTTTTAAGAATAGGCTAATATGGTGTTCGAAAACTGCAGCCAGCGCAAACAAAGTACAGGAACAAATCCCGTTTCAGTTCGAAACCATAACGTTGACCCGTTTCTTGTCCGCCAGCAGTCCCAACGGTCATATGTGTAGGGGGAGAGAGAGAGAGAGGGGGGACAACACGTACGGGTGCATGTGCATGAGAGAGAGATGGAGGAACAGTAAGTAATTACCACTAATTAGCCTCTACACATCTGCCACTAATGATTCTCTCTTTCCTCTCCTCTCTCTGTCCCTATCCCTGGGGAAGCACGAGCAGTCAAGAAGCATCACTGAATTTTGAATAGTGGTGTTGTGTCACACAGCAAGCAACGGGTGTCTATTATTGGAGCTACTAGGGTTCTTCATCTACTCACTCCGTTTCAAAATAACTGTCACCGTGGGATCCGCCATAAATTTGGTTTGATTTATAAAAAAATACATGTAATATTTATATCTTCAAATAATTTTATTAAAAAACTAGATCCAAAGATCTTTCCAATGATACTAATAGATGATATTTAATATTTATAAAAATTATCTAGATTTGTTTTTGAAGCGTCGATAGATATTCTGGAACGGAGGGAGTATTTAGGACTAGTAATAGTTACGAGCTAAAATTAGTAAATGGGGATCTAAAACAAGCATTCTAATAGACCCGTTAACTATCAGCTGAGTGCAGGTGCTAGCAATTAATTCATTGGTTAAGTGAAGGGGCATTAATGTTCATATTCACACTTAACCAACATCCAACCACATCTTAGCAGGTGGATCCGAACACCTCCACTAATAATTAACTTGTTAATATGTAGTTAGTAACTTTTTCTTTGCTACTAGCTAGCTAACTATTAACACTAGTGGATCCAAAGTCTTCAGTGTCGTTCACGGCCGTTTTTTTTTCGGGTTCGAATATGCTTCCATGCCGGCACTTTAAACACCACTGATTGATGTGCTTTTGGCCGTTCTAATCGGCAGTTAGACGTACGGTAGTGATGCATCAAGCATGGTAATGGGAGGTTAAGCAGACTTAAGACCACTTCTGAATCCTGTCTGCCTGTCTCATGCGTTGGCTTAGGCTGTCTGCACTGCTGTGCGGTACCGGCTCCTGTAAGTGCTACGTCGGACAAAATGCCAGATGAGAGAGCTGCAGCGGCTCTTTTATGCCATGCGCTATGCAAAGTACATCCGTAGAATGTGGCGCATGGCGGACGCTCAGCCAGAGAGAGGGAGGTGGGACCGGAGAGGAGAGATGGGAGGGAGAGAGGGAATCTAGCATGGGTCCCACTATTGCAAGTCAAAAGAAATGTTATAACTTACAAACTAAAAAGCTAAATTAAATTCCGATTGTACCATTAAATTTGTCTCATTAAATCCTTTAAAACTAGATCACATATAGATATATTTAGATAAAGTGATAAGTGGGCCCTATAGTGGATAGAGGATGATATAGAGGATGGATGGTTGCAGAAGAAAGTAATATAGAGTAGAGAATCTTGATGACCAGGATGTATAGAGTATGAAAATAGAGGATGATGAGTGCGGATAGCCTTAGCTGCAGCAGGCCGAGGAAAGGGAGTTGACCATCATCTCACCAAACAATTTGTTTTTAGTACTACCACTGGACCGTAGGTAGGCTTAGTAAGCATCATGTTAATGAAGCCTGGCCCACTGTTTAATTAGGCTGTAGGAATTAATAGCACTTGGTGCAGCAGTCCTACTCGCCTAATATAATCAATGTGCACAACCTAACCTAACCAAGCAGGCCTGAAAGTGTTATCTTGTTGATGGTAGCTCGCTATTGTTTCTTTCTGCTGCAAGGATAGTGAGGCTCCAACACCAACCTCCAACTGACACTGCACAAGATTCTTGCCTGCCTCACTCTCCCCATGGATGGATAGACTAGCAATTAGTTAGTGTACTCTAACCAATTTCTATAATTGCTTCATTATTCTTCTTTAACCAAGTATAGGAGTAGTACTACTAGCAAACAAAAAGCCATGTATTTGTACTGCAATTAAGAAGATTAGCAGGTACCACTGCAGGTTCTGACTTCTGACCAGAGCAGTACAGTACTCACTTTTTCTGATTCTGAAGATCGGTCATGCTCAAATTGCTTTGCCATGCAAGCACTTTTGCATTAATCAAATCAAAGCCCACGAGCAAAGTGAGAGGGGACAAAGCCAGCGCGCCAACCCTTTTTGAACGGCGAAAAAGAAAAAAATGTAACATTTTATAGATAATATATATATCCTGCCGTCTTTTAAATGCTGAAATTGGGGAGACCCTGCCGAAAAGGAAGCATTATAGGTGGGAATGAGATTCATCTTATCCCTAACCTGATTAGTCTCATATTAACTTTTTTTTCCTTGAACCAAAAGATTATTAGTAGTACCTGCTGGCTGCTGCTGATAAGCTAGTCCTATTTTGTTTATCTTTTCTCATTGAAATTCCGGTGAAGAAGAGATTGATAAATGTACGTGATGGTCAAAAGGGATCATTATTATCAGGATTTTTATTTCCTTTTGCACCACAACAAGCTGCCAAATGGAGGTGAAAAGGATGTAACTAGTAACTGATCTGATCACTGGACTCAACTGCTGGTTCAAACTGCTCAATGAAAGTTAGCCTCAATGTTATTCTGTGTCTTCCTCTCTTACTGTTATGGCCTGGTGATTTGCACTATTCATACACTGACTGAAATATCTGATCAGTTGCTTTATGCATACAAACTATTCATACAAGAGTCTAATTAATTCATCTGGACCCAGCTGCAAGCAATGTCATTGTGGTACTATTAATCTAATATATCCAAACTGCAAAGTGTCCAGCATCAAAGCCCAGCTACCTCTGAGCACTAACTGAAGTTCACACACTGCTACTCCACTTGCTGTAGGTAGTCACCCTTTATTTTTTCACCCTCAAGGATTATTACCTGCTGCCTGTCACTTGATGCTCAAGATTGTGTAGCCACGCCAGGCAACATCTGGTGGACAATGTTCTCACATGGATCGACAGGGAACTTGGCCTGGCCACAAAAGCGCTAATCCTCCTAGTGCGAGAGTTGGTGTGGGTGCATTGCAGGCTTGCAGCGGCCAACACCATGATGAGTATGTCCCAAGAACCCTAGGTTCAGGAAAGCAGCAATCTACTTGTGCTGGACATCAGTAACAAATGACATTCTCTGTCTCTGCATCTCTGCAAACTACTACATGACGTTGGTTGTTCTGAACCCTGATCAGCAGCCTCTACCCTTTTTATTTACCCTGATCTTAAGTCTTAACAAATGGCAGAAGAGATATAATATTTTCTGAAGATTTCTGAAGAGTGACTGCCTTTTGCCTTCTCTGCAGGAAACTGTTGCTGCAGGAATAGTCATAAGTTTTTAGTTTTTGTCATGATGATACTCTTTTGGAATGGAGAAATGAATTGATTGGATGGAATATAACATCTCAAAATTTCAGCATGTAGAGTAAGCTTTGAGTCTGAACAGTGGGAGGAAATAAAGTACGCATGAGGCATGACATTTATCTAGAAGTTGGAAGCGTCGTATGCAAAAGGGACATGGCACCAAATTCCATGTACTAGAGCCAAAATAGATTATGCAAGCATGCAGCAGCCATATCTCTCAAGGTGAGAAAGCCAGGAAAGAAACTTAAAAAAAGAAGAGTTGAGGTGACAAGCGCCAACAAAGTCTATTATCTAGGTCTGAATTAACGATGCCCTTGGCATCTCTTGCAAATGAAAATTCCAATCCATCTCATCCACTCCCTCACACCCAGTTCCATGTGTAATGTACAAGTCTACTCCTGTGTATGGATGGAGACTGCAAGAAATCTAAGGTTTTCTTTCTTTTCCTCCCAACCATTTGAGCCTCTCGTTTCTTCTGGATATATACAACAGGGATGTGCTTGTCAGGTTGCTATTGGCATATGTGTTTTCTTAGTAATGGATGTGACACCAAAAGTTTTTTTATTGGTTATAGCTTGTAGTTTCCTCCTTTTATGATTTGTACAAATTCAAAAGTTAAATAAGTGTAACTTTTCTGAAAACACAGTTGGAGAACTGATGGTCTTTCATTCAAAGTAGATAAAAAAAGGTGCAAACAGGAAAGAAAGAGTTTTTTTTATTTGCCCCACAAAATAAATAGAGAAAAAATTAATCCCTTGGAAGAATCCATTATGAGTTCATGTATGTAGCTCATGTCAAACCATGTGGCTTATGATCGATTGACCCTAGACGAAAACATAACCGCGCGCCTAGTAGTCAACTAACCAGGACGAAGAATCTAGACGAAGCAAAGACTTGAACTATGTGGCCACACATAAATTAGAGTGTGAATGCTAGCAATATCATCTTTTTCATCGTTCATCAGTTCCATTTTATGAAAACGACGGAAAGTAATCTATAATGTTCCACCCTGTTGTTTATTTTTCATAAAAAAGAAAATGCATAATTTTCCATCCATTTTTGAAACTTGCCCAATTTGTGGCGAGACCGAGAGACTGCATTGGTCTGCCGGTCAGTGACATCGCTATGCCTGCCTGCCTGCATGACCAGATGTATGGAGAGCCATGAATGCTGCAGTGCAGGAGTAGTTTGAAATTCTTGGCACCCAAAGAGGTTCAAAGTCCAGAGTCCTCTCTCCGGTTTTGTCATCCTCCTGGTCCTGGATGTGCAAGTCTGCATCTGTGTTTTCTCCATTGGTGAAAATTGGCAGATGCTGAGCCATCAAGAGGTTGAGGTTCTTGGCACTTGGCAGGGCTCCAAATGATGATGGGCCCATGCATGCTGTGGAGACTGAAGAGGAAGAAAAGTAAACAGGAGGGGACAAAAGTGATGGATGCTAGCTGATGAGCAGCTATAGCTCATCTTTTGTTTTTGTCACAGACGTTTTGAATGAAAGTGAAGGTTATATAGACTTAGGCTATCTGCAGAGGAGCTTGTAAACGCATCCGGTACTTCTCCAAATCAGTCCACATCAGCACACATACCGGTTGGAGGCCTGCAGCAGATACGGGGAACCATCCTGGAAGCACGCAAGGTTCGCCAAATGTGGCGACTTCTAGGATGTCCGTCATGGGCGTGGCCCTGACACACGCAGCGCCTGCAGAGAGCATCGTGGGAGAGAGAAGAGCACATGCAGGTGGGTCCCACCATTTTAACTAGGAAAAAAATGTTATAACTCATAAACTAAAAACTCAAATTAATTTTCGATTGCACCATTAAATTCGTTGCAATAAATTCTTCAAAACAAGATGTCACATGGATATATTTAGATAAAGTGACAAGTGGGTCCCATAATGACTAGGATAGATAGAGGATGATATAAAGGATAGATGAGTGCGGAAGAATTGGATATAAAGGAGAGAATCTTGATGACTAGACCTTTTAAAGGATGGATTTAGAGGACGAAGAGTGCGGATAGCCTTAGCGTCTTTTTCCATATGGGCATGCAGTTCATGAAATCCGGATAAGAAGAATATAACTTTGAGAAAGAGGGGGAAATGACTGGAATTAAAATGTGTGAGAGTTGCTGAAAATGAAGCAAAAAAAACTGTAGTGTTTAAATCATGCACTGTCGAGGCAACTAGAACTCTACGAATTTTTTGGTCGGAAAGAAGAACAAGGCATCAATCATGGAGGTAGGGTAAAAGAGAACCCCATGATGATTTCTGCAGAAAGGAAAAAGGAAGCCAAGCCGTTAAAACAGGAATGGAATTCAAGTGACGAAATGGGCACAGCAACTGATGCTCCAGATCTTCTTTAGGGCCCAGCCCAAGAAAGCCCTTTATTTGCTGCTAGTGTGGTCCAGCCCACATCAATAGGGGGCCCAAATAATCCTACTGCCCTGTTAATAAATACATATATATTCATTTCTGCGCGGTACGCACACTCTGCAAAAATAAATACACATATATGATGATGATGAGGTTTCTCAATGCACTCTTTAGTCTTTACCATATTGAGACCATTTTTGGAGTATAGTATCATCAACCTTTGTTATATTTTTCACACATTTCTTAGTGGATGTGACAAAATGTTGCAACTTCCTGAAAACACCAGTTGAGAGGTGCTAGTCAGTCATTAAAAGCACGATAAATCACCTTTTTTATATATAAGAAGACAAGGAGAAAATGGGTTTCGCAATATGCCTCTTCCGCTTTCCATAGAAAACTATTTTTACATCCACGTTTGAAACCTTCTGAAGTAGTGAGATCAAACTTGCATCTTTTTATGGAGGTATAGGAATGCAAATTATCAACATCTTTATGTTAAAATTCTTTGGTGTGCTGTTCATTACTGCACCACCCAGGGATATAAATTACCTGTCCAATATAACAACTTTATGCCACAAACTTTTTGTATAACCAAACAAATTTTTTTATCAAATATAACGAAGCAAGAAGCTTGACATTTGTGTACAGGTTATGTTTTGAGACAGAGGAAGTAGCTCTGATCTATTTTTTATTAAAAGGAGTAGCTCCTAAAGCTCAATCTTTCAAAATTTTTTTTGAGACAGAGGACGGGCGATGCCGACTGCCGTGTGGACAGTCTCTGTCGTATGGACAGAGTTTCATTAGAGCCCAGCCCATGTGAGCGTGGCCATTCGGATGTTGGGGGCACCCCCCCCCCTGGGCTGAAATTTTTTTAATAAGTTTCCAATCGGCTCAGCCCAAAATGCCTAGCTTAGCAAAAAAAAAAAATTCCTTGCCGCACACATCTGCTCGGCTCCTTGACCCTCGTGACCTCGCGTAGCGCTGCATCGCTTGCCGCTCGCCGCGACTCCTCGCGCCGGCTCGTGCTCGCCACTCGCCAGTGCCTGCTCCGCTTCCGGTGAACATCGGCGCCGCCCTCTGCTGAGTCTCCCTGGTAGTCACCCGTCCCTCTCCCGCTCCCACCGGGCACCAGCAGGCAATGAGGCCGGGCGGCCGGCCAGCCGCCATCGCTAGCCCCAGCTCGGCCGGCCACGACCAGTCCAGGAGCCGGCCAGCCAGAGCCAGGAGTCCAACCATCTAGGAGCTTCACTGAATCACGCCTTCAGCCTTCAGCGCCTAGCCAAAGCCAGACAAAGGTCCGAAGGGTGAGAACCAATCAATTTCTATCTTCTATTTTTTCGTTTCATTATTAGTTTCTAAAATTCAATCAGTGATCCTATTTTAATTGGTTTTGTTTTGTAGAATGGAAAGATTTTTTGCTAAGAAAAATGCTTCTTATCATAATTCTAAGTATCTTTGACCTTGAACACTTTAATCAATTATCATAATAATTCTATGTTTATTACTATACTATGTCCAGCGAGTAAATTTTTTTTTTTGGCCTATGTTATTTAGCCCCCCTTGGTCTATTTCTGGATCCGCCATTGCGTGGCATATGTGAGATTACTGGATGCTGGACACGTCAACTAATGTTAGAGCTTCTTTAAGGGTCCAGCCTACGTCAATCACTGGCCCAAATAATCCTACTGCCTCGTGTTACTGATTATTGTTCTTCTTTTTTTTTTTTGACAAGAAATCATTCTTCTATCTCAAACACATACATGATGATAAGTCATTTTTTTAATTGATGATAAGGTTTCTCAATGCAATATTTAGTCTTTACCATATTGACACCATTTTAGGAGTAATATCATCAACCTTTGTCCTATTTTTCAAACATCGAGATGTTTCCATAGTGGATATGACCCAAATAATTGTTCCAAATTTTAAAAGTAAATAGTGTAACTTATGAAAACTCCGATTGAGGTGCTAGTCCTCAGTCAGTAAAAGTATGACAAATCACCTTTTGATTTTATAAAAATCATGGAGGAAATGGGGTTTTGTAATATGACTTTTCCGCTTCTCAAAAAGAAAACCATTTTTAATGCCTGAAAGTTGAATCCCTTTGAAGTCGTGCTGAGACCCGAACTTGTATTGATCCGCTGATCGGCCTGCATGGCCTGTGAGCTAGTCGTCTGTTGAATTGTTACTAGAATTTGGAAATCATCGTGATCACACAGCTCACACAATAGTCGTCTGTTGCAAATAGAAATAGTGTGTGTGCCCATACATTTTGTTCTCTATATGAAAGCAACATTGATCGCCTACTGTGATAGTATATATAATAATATGGATACATCTATGTTACCTTCACACGTTTTCGGTAGGCAGACAGTGCTGAAACAAGTGGCAGTTTTGATTTATAGTGTTGAGATATTAGAGTGAACCAAATCGACTATCTTCAAAGCATCGGCCGCATCACTCACCTTACTATTTTTCTTCACTTTTTCAGCCAGCTTCTGAAATATACCTCAAGGAGCACCCCAGTTTGTCCCATGCCTTCTACTTTTCTCCCACAATCTGCTGTAAACAAAAGAGACAATCTGCTGTAAACAAAAGATTTTGCCTGGTTCTCAAAAATAAAGGTCCCCTTTTGCCAGTTATTACATGAAAAGTTCTCATGGATCACTCAGAACCTCATTGCTTCACACATCATGACCATAAAACCTAAACAATTCATCTTAGAGTATTTAGGGGTGATTTCAAGTAGCAGTTGATTAGTGGTACTTGTGCCTGAACCTTTCGCTAGAGCAACCTGCCAAAGTTTCTCGTAGCCCGCTGAATCAAATCTAGATAATTCTCTTTTATCGGTAGCACGGTGACTTCCCATAAACCTTTGAATGTTTTTTATTTTCCGCCACACTAAACTTGTACCAATAGTCGGTGGAATTACTGAAGGTAAGAAGGAATGTGGCTATGGCTAGGATGGAATATGGCTATGGCGGATTAATGATGCCAAAGTTTCTCGTAGCCCCTTGAATCAAATCTTGATAATTCTCTTTTATCGATAGCACGGTGACTCCCAATAAACCTTTGAATGTTTTTGATTTTCTAGAACTACTAAAGCTAAAAAGATGGCTAGGATTAATGGCTATGGCT